>VWYE01009048.1:68319-124566 GCA_013398995.1 Alaudala cheleensis | reverse complement strand
AAATTCCAAGAGCTTGGCTACAGTGTGTGGAAATAGGGGCGGGTTTGGAGAGGTGTTTGGTCAGCTCAGGCTGCTGGTGCTGCAGGATGCCTCCATCAGTCAGCATCACTTTGGAGCCCTGGCTCTGCAGAGAGGAGAGAGGTTCTGCTGCTTGGTTTTGGCTTTGGGAGCAGCACATCCCCATGTGCAGAGCCACGCCCCTGCTATGAAATCGGGGAGTTTCATTCAGATGTCTGATAAGCCACAGCTGTTGCTTTGCCACTTCAAACAGAGCTGGGATTATAAAGACTGAAGTGCAGCATTTTAATTGCTGTAAATATGAACAAGAGCGTTGAGGCAATCCAGATGATGCAGAGCCAAGCATTTCTGTGGCTAATGTATATTGCACTGACAAAAGCAGGCCAGCTGAGAATTTCCCTACTGCTGCCCCAGTAATTTAAAACACCACTAATCTCTTTTTCTGCTGCATTGGTGAAAATGAGGGAGAACCTGGGCATCAGCTGGCCTGGATCTGAACTTCATTTCAGTAGCTGTACTGGGATATAGTGATGGAAATGATATTGAGGGTTTTTTAAAAATACATTTTGGATCTAGTCTGACTTCCTTGAGTTAGAGGAATTCAGAATTCCCTGTGATGAGCTGCTTGCTACTAAAAAGCTGGCCCTTTTTGTTTGATTTTCTGCACATCCCCTGAAGGACAATGACAGCAGGAAATTGGGTCAAAATCCCAGTAACAAGCATTCACTGGGAAATGATATTTTGTACAAGAGAGGGCACTGCAAACCCAGAAAGGCAGGAAAATTCCATTGCTCCTCACTCCCTGGTGATTAAAAGGCCCTGCCCTGTATGGGAAAGGTCTGAGCTTCATTCACTCCAACCACAATGGTAAATGGCTTATTCACTGGACACAGTATGCAATCAAGGAGCATATTGACAATAAAAAGGAAAAGCAGAAACTTTTGTGTGTAGCCTGCTTGCTGTTTTCTCTGCTGTGTGTTATTAGGAGCTCTGTGAGCAGCTTTTTTTCTTGTTCCTTTATTTAGACCCCTGTAAACTTCAGTCAGTTTTGTTTGCCACTTAACCCTCCTTCTAAAACCAGACACGCCAGCCTATTTCCTCTCCTCCCCCCTATATAACCCAAACAAGAAAAGAACATTTCCTTTGCCAGTGCATGTGTAAATGTAGTTCCTTGGTCTCCAGTGAATCTAATGTGCATTTATAGGGCTGAAAACTGGGGTTAGTGGACAAAATCTCGTTCTTACCAGGAATAAAGCACTAACTTTAGGGAGGGCAGTGATTTCAGTGTTCCAGGGTCAGCGATGGGACCACAGGGAGTGAAGCAAATACTCCTGAGTGTATAAATAGGGCTGAGTTTTGGGGGGAGGAAGGGAGCAATGTGCTTTGGGATGGGAGTTGCAGAAGGGGTCCCCAGTGGTCCACGCAGCTCTCAGGGATTTTCTTTCCACCACATCAGACTGTAGGTAATGAAACCCTACACAGACAACCTCAAGGTGCAAAGTCACTGGAGCACAGTCGTGTTTACATCCTTGTTTTTCAGTTTGTTTTGTTTGGGGATTGGTACTCCCTGCCATCAAAATCATGGGGATAAAGTAGTTGGTGTGGCTGGATTTTACTTCACGTGCAGAAAGACAGTTTAAGTGCAATAATGCAGTGGCAAGTTGTACTTTGCTTGATGGAGATTTTCTGGGGTTTGTGTTGTTTATTTTGACTTGAGTACCTTAGAAATACATGGTTTGTGTCATAGTGGTAAGTGCAGAGATTCTCTGAGACCTCCTATACAATATTGCTGAAACACCACATCTTTGTGGCCAGGAGGGCTGATGGATGAATTGGATTTTGATTCCACACCACACTCAGGTTTTGAGGCCACGTTGGACATGAGTGTTACAGTCAGCACAGGAAAGGTTGCCTGGGTTTGAAACCAGCAAATACTTTTCATCCCTGGCCAGCAGGGCTTCTGAGGAGGTGACATTTGACCATTATCACAAAGTCATGCCAAGTCATGCCCACTGAGGAGCTCTAGTGTGGCCAAAAGAAGCACGGTCAAGTTGTGACTGTTGGGTAATGCAGTAGTAGCACATGAATAATTCTGCTTTCCAGCTCTTAGAAGGATCAGGGGTAGCCAATTTGGAGACCAAAATAACTACTTATCTAATCTCATTCATATTTTTTCATTCAGGATTTGGATCATGAGGAACTCTGTATTGTATCAGCTTTTTAAATGGCATCTGGAGCCTTTGGAAAAGGTCCTTGAGTAATAATCACATTGAATGCAATAAGTATTATTGCATGGTCAAAAATGCTTTTCATTTCTTCTATTTTTACTGTCTCCATGACTCCAAAGGGAGACAGGAGACTGTTTTGTTTTTCTTTTACCTCTTAAAAGAGCCAAATGTGAAGGATGCATGTTTTGGAGTAATTTTTACTTTGGTTTTCCCCTCCCCTTAACTGATTGGTGACCCAGCTCAGTGTTTGTGCAATCTCATTCTGGCTGCTTGTGGAGCAGCTTTGCAGGAGCTCATGGTGTTTAACTCTGCTGCTCTGCAGTGTCCCCATGGTCAGTAAAATGTTTATTGCATCACTTGTCAAACCAAAAACTACTTTGTCATTCTTGTGCCATCTGCCACAGTGCCCCAATTGCTTTTCCAAAATAGGCAGTGTGGGTTTTTTTGATTTTTTTTTTCCCCCCCTCTCTGTTCACTGTCATCTGTAAATAGATGTGAGCTCCTCTCCTTGGAGTCAATGAATAGCAAGCTGAATATTAACAAGTGGAGAGGGAGTAATGGTGTGTTTGCCTTGTGTGTCAGAGGATCTGATAAAGATCAGTTCATCTTGGTGAAAAATGAAAGGAATTTACTGTATGTGTAGGAAATATGTTTTGTTATAAATGAACTGATTGAAGTGGTGACAGGCTATGAGTCTGACTTACAGGACAAAATACAGTTACACACTTCTGAAAGCCTGGAGACTGGTGTGATGAACTGGAAAAAACATTATAATCTGAGCACGTTATTTCTGTCTCTCCTGTGACCCTCCAAGGCAATGGAAAGTCACTGATGGAAAGGCTGTTGGCATTAGCAGGCACAGAACTGGTTTCATTGGTCCTGGTTCCATGCTTACACATCTCTGAGGCTGAATTTAAATAGGTGCACTCAGTGTTTCCCAGTTTAGAATTCAATACCAGGAGCTATAGGTGTAAAAAAACCCCCATAACCAACACCAATCTCCCACCACAAAACCAAAAATCTGTGAAAGCCATATACAGGCCATCTTGTTCCTATCCTGCAGGCAGTGTAGGATAATTCCCAAAAGTACATTCACACATGTTTTGTCCATAAACACCTCTGTTTATTAACAAAATACAATAAACTGTCTTTTTTTTTTTTTTTTTCAGTGAGGATTGGGATAGTTTGCTGCACTTTCTAGATTTTAGCAAGGGGAAATAGCTATCATTCTAAAATGTGTTTCTTGGCCCATGGACATTGCTCATGTGAATTCAAGCAAAAAAAAAACAAAACCCTAATGAATGGAAACTTGTAGAAGAGTTACCAGCAGCTGGTTTTATGATGGACCATGGCTCTGACATGATCTCACACACGTTTAAGACAAGTGTTACCTCACTGGCTTCAATGGAAATGCTTTTCACTTGCAAGGGAGTAAATGAAGCCAAAATCAGACAGAGACCTAGGGAGAGACTCTCTGGGAGAGGGTTTTAGTCTGGGAAATGTGCTTTGCATACTTATAAAATATATGGGCATAGCTGCACACTGCAGTAAATGTGTCAGGCCACCTGAGAGAGTGAGGCCAAATTCTGCTTTGAGCAGCACCTGTGTAAATCCAGAAGGGGCTGCAGGGAAAATGTGCCAGGGAGGACCAAAGAAGTATCTCATTTTCTCTGAGTGCTAGAGTGCATTTTTCTTATTGGGTTTCTCAGGTTTCCTTGATGAGATGGCAAGAAAATATGGCAAAATTAGAGTGTTCTCAGGGAGCTTCATGTTTTTGGGTCTGTACTTTCAGCCACATCAAACAAAGTTGTGTTGGTTGTGGAACCAGTTCAGACAAAAGCACCACATGCACAGTTATTCTGCCTTGAAAATACAGAAGGAAGCAGTGAAATAAGAACTGTGTATTTCTTGAGATAACTCTTCAGAATTGTGTAGTATTACATCTTCTTTCAAGCTCAGCCTTCAGCTCAGCTAAATCTTATAAAATCGGAGGAAGGTGGCTGTGCTCCATTGAAAATGTAGTTATGGTCTCAAAAAGGCAGAAGAACTTTAAAACTTCTTCAGGTCCAGTAGAGGTGTTCGTGAAGAGGGGTATTTTAGTGCACAGCAACACTCAGCAGCTGTGAGATGGGCTCTGCTATTTTTCTGGGTGTGAGAAAATCTGCAGTTGAAGATGTGACAGGTATTGGTTAAGAGTGAACAAAGGACACAGGAGAGGGATTTGCTGTCTTGGTTTGTTGCTCTCCTTACGTTTTGGTGGCCCTGCTTGCTGCTCTCCTGTGCTGCATCACCTGAGGTACAGACACACCTGGGACTGGAGCCTGCAGCCTCTTCCCTGTGAGCTTTGAAATGCTGTGGTTTAGCTGCAGGGTTTAACCCAGCTCCCTTGGTTTTAGCAGGATTTCCCACCCATGTGGACACAGCTTTCAGATGCTTTTTGCTGCCCTCAGTGTTTGAAACAGTGATGTTTACAGGTGTGTGGCTGAGAAGTTTCCTTGTAATGTGGTTTGCAGCTGATGCTGTGCACTCCCACTGATGGAGGGAAAATGTCTGAAGACTGTGGAGTTCAGTAGTGTTAATTTTCATTTTTACTTTCCTTGAGGACGTGAAGGAAAGCAGAATGATGGTAATTAAGCTTGATCTGTAGCCCAAAATTGAGGGGGGGAAGGCAGTAAAGTATAGGGAATGTTTTAAGTGGGCCCTATCTGCTTATTTAAAGCAAGCTCTTAGAGAGTGGGGTTATAGCCTCTTCTCAGCCTGTTACAGGTTTCTAAGTGTTCCCTGTCTGAGCCAAAGCTAATTATACTGTCCACAGAAAAAAGCACAGCAGAAGCTGGTGTCCCTGTGGTTCATACAACTGCTAATTATTTCCAGTGGTGATGCAGAAATACGTTCTGACATAATTGGTCTGAGCTCACCAACTCGTTTCACGTCGATGCTGTCCTGCCATCAGGCAGAAATGACTTCTACCAGCTGCAGTGCCCTGCCAGACTCACAGTGGTAGGCATGGAGTAGAGAGCCTGTTGCTGAAAGTGTTTGAGATGAGCTTTTTTTAGCTCTCCCTAGATCTTCTCCTTGAGGAAATGAAATGCTGCTGGGAGAGAAACTCCTGTGGGAGAGCTTGTGCTTGAATACAGCACAGAAATCCTTTTCTTCTGCCTGCTTCCAGCATTCTTCTGTCTGAAAACCCACCCCATATTGCTATTTTAATATTGTCTTTATTCCAAATTCAGTCTGCCTTGTATGTGCTGAACAACACTGTGCATGTTGTAGGTCCCTTTAGTGAGACAAAAATGGCCAGGGTCATGTGGAAAGTCAGTGAGAGAGAGGGGCAGAGGTTGGGACTTGTGTCTCCTACAGCAAGACACAGAGGTCTAAAATATGCTGCCATCCCAGGGAATAATATCCACAGGTGTCCTAGTTTTGGCCAGGACAGGATTAATTTTTGCAGTATCTTGGGGTGCTGGTGGAGGAGAGGCTGGACATGACCTGGCAGTGTGAAGTTGCAGCCCAGAAAGGCAGATCTGTCCTGGGCTGCATCCAAAGCAGCAGGGGAGGGAGGCAATTCTGCCCCTCAGCTCTGGGGAGACCCCACCCATGAGTGCTGCATCCACTTCTGGGGTCCCCAGCACAAAGAGGCCATCACCTGTTGGAGCAAATCCAGAGGAGGTCACCAAGCTGATCAGAGGGTTGGAGCACCTCTCCTGTGGCAAAAGGCTGAGAGAACTGGGTTTGTTCAGCCTGGAGAGAAGGTCTGGGGGTAACCTGGACTTCAGTGCTGGGATGCAGTGCAGGATGGAGAGATCAGACACAAATCCATTCCTGCCATTCCCAAAAGAGGTGCAAGAGTTGAAACAAGTGTGTCAGGAATGATCAGTTGGAATTTTACGCTGGGACACATCTGTGGCAGGAAGACAGGAGGGTGCATAGGAACAGCTGTTTCTGCTACAACTTTGGTGCTGCCTGCTGCACAGAGGAGCACAAAAGCATCTGAAGTACCAGAAAGAAAAATCTTTATGCACTGCATGTGACTTTGCATTTATACAGGTGCAACTGGCTCCCACTGAAGGGCCATTTTGATGAGACAGAATGTCTCACTTATATCTTAGCTATAAATTACATTTTGACATGTACATGAGTAATAGAAAACAAACANGGTTTGCAGCTGATGCTGTGCACTCCCGCTGATGGAGGGAAAATATCTGAAGACTGTGGAGTTCAGTAGTGTTAATTTTCATTTTTACTTTCCTTGAGGACGTGAAGGAAAGCAGAATGATGGTAATTAAGCTTGATCTGTAGCCCAAAATTGAGGGGGGGAAGGCAGTAAAGTATAGGGAATGTTTTAAGTGGGCCCTATCTGCTTATTTAAAGCAAGCTCTTAGAGAGTGGGGTTATAGCCTCTTCTCAGCCTGTTACAGGTTTCTAAGTGTTCCCTGTCTGAGCCAAAGCTAATTATACTGTCCACAGAAAAAAGCACAGCAGAAGCTGGTGTCCCTGTGGTTCATACAACTGCTAATTATTTCCAGTGGTGATGCAGAAATACGTTCTGACATAATTGGTCTGAGCTCACCAACTCGTTTCACGTCGGTGCTGTCCTGCCATCAGGCAGAAATGACTTCTGCCAGCTGCAGTGCCCTGCCAGATTCACAGTGGTAGGCATGGAGTAGAGAGCCTGTTGCTGAAAGTGTTTGAGATGAGTTTTTTTTAGCTCTCCCTAGATCTTCTCCTTGAGGAAATGAAATGCTGCTGGGAGAGAAACTCCTGTGGGAGAGCTTATGCTTGAATACAGCACAGAAATCCTTTTCTTCTGCCTGCTTCCAGCATTCTTCTGTCTGAAAACCCACCCCATATTGCTATTTTAATATTGTCTTTATTCCAAATTCAGTCTGCCTTGTATGTGCTGAACAACACTGTGCATGTTGTAGGTCCCTTTAGTGAGACAAAAATGGCCAGGGTCATGTGGAAAGTCAGTGAGAGAGAGGGGCAGAGGTTGGGACTTGTGTCTCCTACAGCAAGACACAGAGGTCTAAAATATGCTGCCATCCCAGGGAATAATATCCACAGGTGTCCTAGTTTTGGCCAGGACAGGATTAATTTTTGCAGTATCTTGGGGTGCTGGTGGAGGAGAGGCTGGGCATGACCTGGCAGTGTGAAGTTGCAGCCCAGAAAGGCAGATCCGTCCTGGGCTGCATCCAAAGCAGCAGGGGAGGGAGGCAATTCTGCCCCTCAGCTCTGGGGAGACCCCACCCATGAGTGCTGCATCCACTTCTGGGGTCCCCAGCACACAGAGGCCATCACCTGTTGGAGCAAATCCAGAGCAGGTCCAAGCTGATCAGAGGGTTGGAGCACCTCTCCTGTGGCAAAAGGCTGAGAGAATTGGGTTTGTTCGGCCTGGAGAGAAGGTCTGGGGGTAACCTGGACTTCAGTGCTGGGATGCAGCGCAGGATGGAGAGATCAGACACAAATCCATTTCTGCCATGCCCAAAAGAGGTGCAAGAGTTGAAACAAGTGTGTCAGGAATGATCAGCTGGAATTTTATGCTGGGACACATCTGTGGCAGGAAGACAGGAGGGTGCATAGGAACAGCTGTTTCTGCTACAACTTTGGTGCTGCCTGCTGCACAGAGGAGCACAAAAGCATCTGAAGTACCAGAAAGAAAAATCTTTATGCACTGCATGTGACTTTGCATTTATACAGGTGCAATTGGCTCCCACTGAAGGGCCATTTTGATGAGACAGAATGTCTCACTTATATCTTAGCTATAAATTACATTTTGACATGTACATGAGTAATAGAAAACAAACACACTCCACTCGTGTCAGAGTTGCTGTGTGCATGAAAGATGACCTGTCCTCCTTTCCCCATGTGCATTTTCTGTATGGACATAATGCCCCTATTCAGTATTCATGGAGACAGTAGTGGCTACCCAGCTTGGCTGCTTGATGAGGAGAGGCATTTGCAGAATTCCACCCAGCTGAAATCACTGATTCTGCAAGTGGAATTTGTTTATGCATTTTTCTTTCATTAAAAAAATGCAATTAGTGGTCTTACAATGTTTATGTGGATAGCACCAGCTGAATCTTGTTCCAGTCCATTGCATGCTATTTTTATGTGACCTACAATAAGCATTGTGCAAAAACATTCTTACTGGGATGTCCAATTTTAAGTTCAGATTCCCACTGTAAGTAAGAAGCTTTGTTAAGCTTAGTTAATCTCTTTAGGTGCTATCAGGAATGGTTTTATTTTTAATACTTTTTTCCAAGGGATAGAAACAAAGGTGACTGAGTAGAAGTAAGCTGCTATCCTGCAAGTTTAAGGGATTAGATCTTGAACAACTGTATTACATTGAAAAATTAGGTCCATTTGCCACCCAATTTCCACCTTTTCAATTCAGCAATCCCTAAAATCTCTTTTGGGGAGCCAGCTGTGCTGAAATCCAATTTCTCCCTCTCAGGGCACGGGTGCCAGTTCATATTTTTGGGGTGTGCCAGCCATACCAAGAGGGCAGAGTGACAAACGTGCTGTTTTGTATGGAACTTCATGACATTGCTTTATTTTGTGTGTCTTTTATTTCACTTTATTGATCACTTCTGGTTTAACAGCACAGCAATATTAAGCTTGAGGACAATTTATTGAAGTAGCTTTAAGGCAATTACCTTGTAACTGTTAGTTCTTATTGCATTGAAACCTGAGCAATCTATGTCCAGGTTTACCTCTGGAGAAGTCAACTTCTAACCACTTGTCATTCTATATATCCCAAAGTGATGCAAAAACCCCAATNTGGGGAGCCAGCTGTGCTGAAATCCAATTTCTCCCTCTCAGGGCACGGGTGCCAGTTCATATTTTTGGGGTGTGCCAGCCATACCAAGAGGGCAGAGTGACAAACGTGCTGTTTTGTATGGAACTTCATGACATTGCTTTATTTTGTGTGTCTTTTATTTCACTTTATTGATCACTTCTGGTTTAACAGCACAGCAATATTAAGCTTGAGGACAATTTATTGAAGTAGCTTTAAGGCAATTACCTTGTAACTGTTAGTTCTTATTGCATTGAAACCTGAGCAATCTATGTCCAGGTTTACCTCTGGAGAAGTCAACTTCTAACCACTTGTCATTCNACCTTTTTAATTCAGCAATCCCTAAAATCTCTTTTGGGGAGCCAGCTGTGCTGAAATCCAGTTTCTCCTTCTCAGGGTACAAGTGCCAGTTGAGAACTTTGAGGTGTGCCAGCCATACCAAGAGGGCACAGTGACACACATGCAGTTTTGTATGGAACTTCATGACATTGCTTTATTTTGTGTGTCTTTTATTTCACTTTATTAAAGCTACTTCTGCTTTAACAGCACAGCAATACGAAGTTTGTGGACAATTTATTTAAGTAGCTTGTAGACTATTACCTTGTAGCTGTTACTTCTTATTGCATTGAAACCTGAGTAATCTATGTCCAGGTTTACCTCTGGAGAAGTCAATTTCCAACCACTTGTCATTCTACAGAATGCATCTCAAATTGGTGCAAAAAACCAATTTTTTCCCCTCTCAAGATTGAAAAAAGCTTCTGTGTTCACTAGAGTACTAAATAAAGGGTTCTAGAGAAATATGTCTGCTTTGAAAATCCCCCAGCACGTTATTCAGAGTTGACCCTTACAAGCAGTGCAATACCTTTAGAGGTGTTCCCCATCAGAAGGTGCAGGCACTCTGCTGTTCATACTCAGTGGCATGGGATTTCCAGCAGCTTTTGAGAGGAATCATCCCTCTTTTGGGATTGTCCTATGACACAATATAATCTGGATTCCCCCAAAACAGTGCTTTTAGGACCTTTTAATTGTTATCATTTGGGTTGGGAGTTACTCTCCTGAAAAATCAACTTTGGCTGTTGTGGGGATTTTTTTGTCAGTTTTGCCTGTTCAATATTATATTATAATTTCTTCTACTAACAGCTGATGCAGACTGCCCAAAGAAACCTGTGCCTGCACTTGACTTTTACCCACCTGAAGCCAGTCAGTGGCTTCACATTTCCTATCTTGTAGCTGTGCCTGCTGAGGGGAATGGGACCTGAAATGTCATTTTGAATGCTGTTTTGCTGTTTTGCCTTCAAACAGCTCAGTCACTGCTCCATGGCCAGGAGTACCAGATGATTTTTGGGCTCTCAGGTGTTGACATGAACCTCAGAATAACATAACTTCTTGTGCATAAATTTATGTGGATTGAGAAAGGCTTCATTTGACAGAGACCAAAGATTTAAACATTTAGGTAATTGCTGTCTAGTTATCATAGCCTTGGTTATGTGACAGGGCAAAAGAAAAAAGGATATAAGTTACTCTGAGCCATCAGATAAGAAATACAGATCCTGTAGAACATGCTAGCTGCAGTATTTCAGTCCTCAAAATGTGTGTATGGTTAGCAGCTTTAGGCACTTGGTGCTGTCTTTGATTATAACAGTGCTGAACTTCAGCTGCAAAACTGAAACTTCTGATTTTCTAGTACATCAGTAACTGAAACCTAAACCCATGTAATCTGTAAAAATAAATGTAATTACTTTAGCAAATGTGTTACAGCTGGCCAGGTTTAACATCAGGGTACCTGTTTCTTAGAGCTGGCTGGTGTCAGAAGACAGAGGTGATGGCTCGAGCTGTGCTTTGCAGGCAGAGCAGAGGAGAGAAATTACTGCTTTGCATTTTTCTGTGTGGACATTAAAGTGAATTAAACAGAGTTGCAGATCTGACCTCTGACACTTCTTCCCACTATTTTCTTCTGTTTAAAGCATCTTGCTGAGAGTAGCTTTTTTTTTTTAAATTTCAAAATCTCTGGTAAAACTTGTAGTTAAGTGGGCAGCTTCAAAGCTGAACACTTGATAAAATCTTCAAGAGCACCTGAGGCATCTGGAGCTGTGACTGATCTCTTCCAAGGTGGCAGTCTGCTGGAGCAGGAGATGGGACTCTGCTGCACTCCATCACTGGTGCTGCTTTGGTTTTGCTTCAGCAGAAGTTTTTGCCCTTTTTTCCGTGTTTCCTGATCTAGCAGACACATCTGAGATTTCTGCAGTAGCACAGGGATCAAGGGCTGACTGCAGCAAAGCTCTTCAGCGTTGGTCAGTGATTGCTGTGGTGAAAATAAGAGCATGGGAGGCTGTACAGGATGTTTCTGGTCAGAGCACTGGCACAAAACACTGGTGTGGGTCTCTTCATTATTCTCCAGACTTGGGTGTCACTTCCTGTGGTGGGTAGAACCTTATTCATCTGCTCTAATATTCTATTGTTTTGTGACCTTTTGGAAATTTCAAGCAGCTCTTTTTTTCACAGGAATGCTGTGGCCTGAGGCTTAATTAGGGGTCTATGAAGTGTTTAGAGGTCCTTTAATGAAAGGTGCCCTGGCAGTGATAAGTGCATTCTGTTGTTATTAACTAAAGTGATGCCTACTAAGAGCTAGAGGTAGATAAAGCTATCATCAACTGCTAAGCTTTTCTGTTCCTGCTCTTTGATCTTGCAGGTTTCTGGTTCTTCCACTTGAGCAGTTTTAAATGCCCTCCTCACAAAGAATGCCTAGTGGAGTCATGTGGACCAGCTGATTTTTTTTGGATCACTAATTCAAACAACATGAGCAAATTATTAGGTTTACAATTTCAGTCTTAATTTAGACCATTGGGGTGTTTGGAATTGCTTTCTGGGAGGCTTAACATTTGGGAACAACTGTCTTGAGTAGCCAGGGTGTGTTACAGGACAAGAGTGCACGTGGGATCTCCCTGAGGAGTGGCCTCATTCTTGTTCTCACATATTCTGGTCCTTCCAAGAGTTGTTTTTCTCCTGTGAGATGTCACTGGGAGTGTTTTTGTGGCATCAGGAACAAGTCTGTATCTTGATCTTAACCATCCTGGACCTCATGCAGCATCTGGAAAGAAAAGCTGAAGTGAAGGCCTAAAGCTTTGTGGGTTTTTTTGTTTTGCTTTGGGTTGCCCTTTCTGTTAAGAAGCAAAATTGTAGGTTCTGAACTACCTGCAGACATTATGGGGACAAAATTCCTGCTTTGAATGGTTGCCAGGATAACTCTGCATTGTGTATGTCCCAGGCAACTTGTAGCTGGGATTTGTTTTGTTTGCTTGCAAAAGAAAATTAATATATCATGATGGGCAATGCATGGCACATAAGTCAAATTACTCAAACAACTGAGGATTTTTGTGTTCCTATATCTGTCCATGGATAATATTTGGAAAACAGAGTCATTTAAAAACCTTAAAGAATTTTGGCTGCCTTTCAGAAATGGTGGAGTTAAGTCAATAAAATGCTCAGTAGAGATTGTATGTCCCCAAACATATTTTATCTTGACAGGCTATATACTATTGAGAGCTGCAGCCATGACTTGAAGCCAAGTTGGGAAAAGAACACTTCTGTTACAGGGCTGCATTTGATGGGAGTCTGAGGAGGGGAAGGGAGAGAATTGTGTGTGCTCTGAGAAAGCCAAATGCAGAAAGCTTTGCTAAGCTGAGCTCCTGGGTTCTATAAATCACTGTAACATCAGTAGGCCTTTACTGATTTACATCTCTTGGGCATCTGTTTTGGTTTTCATTTTACACAAACCTAATTTCTCTGGATGCAGGAAAGCATGGGGTTTTAATAGAAGTTGTATTGATGGGCAGTAGCTTGGGATCTGTGTATTAAAGTTTGTAGTCGGTATCACTGACTTTAAACAAAAAACCAAAATAAGTAAAATGGGCAAGTGTGGTAATGTCTAGCCTCCATGACCTGGATCAAATTGATCCATGATTTCTCTGCTCTGATGTGGCTCTGTTCAAGTTTGCTCATCACAATCTTGCTTTTATGCCAGTGTGTGCCTGGAAAGGATAGACTTTCCAGGTAGGAGACTGGAAATTAGGAGTTATGTGACATTAGAGCAGATACTTTATTGCCCTTTGGGTCCTTCCATCTGAAAAGAATGTGAAAAATACATTCAAATAGCAAGGAGGAGAAAAATCTGTCTCTGAGATACCTGTTGAAGGAAGCTGATACACCATTGCAGGATTGTCACTCTTTGGGTTTATGGAGACAGAAAAGTGGTGCTGTGGAGCAGTTCAGGGCTTTATCTCAGTTTTAATTAAGCCTGCATGTGAGTCATGTGGAGCCCTGCTCTTTTATCCCAGTGAGAGGCTCCATGTCAAGGTTGAGGTCTGACACCTCTTTCTTTGGGTGTTTGTGCATCTCTTTTTTTGGGAAGGTAAGTTCATTTTCCAGGTACTGAAGGAAACTTGTATTCAGTCAGCACAGAATGGATGTGGGCTGCAGCAGCTGCTCTGGAGGGCAGGGAAGAGTGACTTTGAAGTGAACTTGGATGGTAATTGTGGCCCACTTAATTAGCAGAAGTTGGAATGGTTTGGGGTTAAAGTTGTGAAAGAGTTATAGAGGATGTAAATTTAATTCTTGGTCATCCTATATGAGCATTGGCAAGGCTTTTAAGAAGGAAGTCTTATTTTGAGAGTCTGTTCTCCTGAAACCTTTGCTTTGGGGAATCTTTACCATGATGTAGGTCCTGTAAGAAGACACAGTGGACTATTGGTGTTTGGTGACTTCCCCTTTTGCCTGTCCCCTCAGAAACCTGACTTTCTGAAAGGCCCCAAGCACTCTTAAAGCAAGGAGGAGCTAGAATAGGAATGTGTCTTAAAACACCTAGCTAGAATAGGCTGAGTGTCTTAAAGATAAGTATGACCATAAGTCACACAGNAAGGAGGAGCTAGAATAGGAATGTTTGTCAGGCTGAGTGTCTTAAATATAAGTATGACCATAAGTCACAGGATGCACTGCCTAATAGGGTTATGTGGTGTGTTAAAAAGTTAAACACATGACATTTAGACTTGTAGATTTTTAATTGTTTTTTCTTCATAGAAACATCTTGAGAAGATGCTGTG
Source organism: Alaudala cheleensis (assembly GCA_013398995.1). Taxonomy (NCBI): domain Eukaryota; kingdom Metazoa; phylum Chordata; class Aves; order Passeriformes; family Alaudidae; genus Alaudala; species Alaudala cheleensis. The sequence goes on along the minus strand of VWYE01009048.1, from coordinate 110,428 downwards.
TTGTTGCTATTAAAATAGGTATTTTGGACTGTTGTACTTCAACTGATTTAGGAAAAAAACCACCAACAACTTGGAGGCACATTGATATTTTTCCTCCTTAGATGTCTTGTCCTCGAATCAATGAACAGGGCCTTGAAGCTGATAAGGGATGCAGTGCTTGACTGCAGTGTGGAGGCAGCTGTTGGGAATTAAAAACCTCAGAGGACCACCCTTTCCCACCGTGGCTGTGTGTGTTGGCCTGAGAGGTTTCATCTGTCCCTGGAAGTCTTGCTTGATCCACTTAGGGAATTGTCAGACAAACAGATTGGGGAGGCTGGGGTGGTGCTGTTTGCACACAGAGTGAGATTGACCACTGTGGTATTATTTTTCTTCTGAGAGAGGAGAAAACAACTCCTATGGGAAATACATTTGAATGAAATACCACACATTCATCCATTCCTTACCTCAGGGGTGGGAGGCATGGAAAGCTGGTGGTGGAATGACTTGCAGGGAGAGTTTAACAGGGTGTCAGGGGCAGCTTTCTCCAGCCTCCCTGAGGTCAGGCAGTGCTGCAGGGCCTGGTGTGCCCTTCTCTGCCATGAACTAAGTACCAGGTCACATTTCCTTTCTGCTTTTAACCTTTGCACAGTGAGGGTGAGTGAATCTGGACTCTGCTGGAGCCATTTCACAAGGACAGAAGCAATTGTCTGGTACTGTGTTCTACTTCAGCTGAAGCAGCAGCAAATCCTTAAGGTCCAGGGATAGCAATAAGGAAGTGTAGCATGTTCAATAATGTGGAAGCTACATCTTTGTTTCTTTTTTCTTCATGGAGAGGTCCTACATCTGAACTGAGAGTTCTCACTAGCCAAAGAATCTATTGAAATTTTTTTTGTCTTCTGATGACTCTTGATCTTGAAAAATACCAAGACTCGGGTAAATAAAAGATATTAAAACAGACCAGCAGCTTAGATTCTTAATCAGATATTAATTTTGAATTAAGTTCCTTACCTTTATTTGATGACCCATTTTTAGAGAGATGCCTGTTGAATGAGACTCCATGACTTGAAGTTCTGGGCACTGAAAGGCACAGTGGGATGCAGAATTGTAAGGTCAGATCCAGCTTTAGTCAGAAATTACTGAGCTGTTGCTGTCTGACAGCTTCACAGTGATTTAAGGCAAACAAAGCAATATATTCCAGCAATATTCAGCAAATGCTCTTCAGTTCTGAAGCTATTTTTCCACTACACCTGTGTACAGTCATCCCAGTCTTTAGTAGATCATTGCTCAGGACTCAGTGGTGTCTTTAGGGAAGCACCATGAAATCTGTGTTGCTTTAGTGTCTGCTGTAACTTTTTCTAAATAGAGGATTTCACATCCAGCATCTTTCATCAGCCCTGGCTCCACTCAGTTTGTCATGCTGCAGAAACCTCTCACCTTCGTGTTCAGTGGGGCTGTTTGCAACATTCTGCTGAAAGAGAGAAACCTGCACTGCTGTGAAACACTGACATGAGCTCAAGAGGTCCCCAGAGAGAAAAGAGAGTTTATTATAATGCATATACTTAGACATGACTGTGGTTGTATGGGACATGTCTGGTTTCTTTACTTAAGTTTGCACTTACTGTTTCTTGATTTCATAGTGCCACTTGGAATAATTCCTCTAAGTTGTGAGCCTCCCATTGTTGGGCAAGTTTTGCACTTGGCTAAAAATATTCAAATATTATCTGAGGCTTTCATTCCTTCAGCTATTTCTTCTCCCTAGGCATTGAGAAATTGCACCATGGTGGCTGGCAGGATAAATAAAATGTAAAGCAAAAAGGCTGTAGTGAATGATGGGTACAGATTTTTAAATGTGAAGGTGTCACTATGAGCCAACTGAAGTCAATACTGTTATTCCTGAAAGTACCACTAAAAGCATCAACCAGTTTAAGTGAAGTCAGGGTTCCTGAGATCACACTTCAGCAGAAGCAGACATTCTTTTTTAGCTTTCACTGGTAGAAATCCATATTCACGCTTGAAAGCTCAGTTTACTCTGGCTGTAGTCAAGTAGGTAAAGACAGAATATTGGCCCACATGGGGATGCTTGGATCACCAACCCATGTCTTAATTTCTCTTATTTTCCTTCATCTTCTCCCTTTGAAATCTGGTCACCTAGGAATTTTTCTGAATGCTGTGATCTGGAATAATTCCTTAAAATTGCTGAGTTATTTTAGATTGCTGACTTACTGCTGTCCTTCCCATGTAATTTTAGGTTTTCAGTTCTTTCTGCAATGATTCTCAAAGCCTAGGGCAATAATAAAAAGGAGCCTCTAGTACTCAGTTCCTGGTTATCCCATACCCTCTGATTTCTAACATGCATGACCTTTCATGTTATGTTTCTTGAAAAATGTAATTTATTGGAAGCTGGCTTCTTAGAAGTACTGGATGAACGGTGTTGAAATGAAATTAATTTGCTTTCTAGAAGAAATAGCCCAAACAGAAGCTTTTATCAGACTTCTCTCCTGCCCTGAAAGAGCCCAGCTGTTAGGAAGTGGGAAGGGATGTGTGAAGGCTTCATACTCACACAATGGTTGGCCTTTTTCATGCAGGCTGTTGGTAGGGCTGCTCATTTATAACAACTGTGGTTGTTTGTGTGATCAAGTGAAAAACTGTCAGGGTCATGTCTAAGGAAATCATGTTCCATGGGTGCAAAGCATCATCAGGTGTCATGAGGTAGATTAGTAAAAATAAATTTGCAAATTTTTCCAGCCCTACAGCCCTGGACTGTTATTGTAAAATGAGTAAAGATACTCAAGATACACATTCCTTTGGATTCTCTTTCCAGATCTGAAAAAACAAATAGTCTATCTAAAGCCTCTTTAATGGAAAATGATTCCCTGGGGGTTAGAGAGCTGCTGGTTTTTTTCCCAGTAACTAAAAAGTTAGCACTGAAACAGGAAGTGCATATAAACATCTACTCAGCAAACACATGACACATTTATGTAGTGGAGAGTTTAGAGGTTAAGAGTGTCCAGTTGGTACTGGGAGTGCTCCAAAATTCTCCAGGCTTCCAGTTTCATTGTTGTGTTTGAAACCTTAGGGGAAAATAGAGGTACTTATCAAATATTTGCATTTATTCACGTTCTTGCAAGTTATGTGCAAGAAGGATATTTTAGAGATTCCTTGAACTTACTCAGTGGTTGTGGAAATTCTGTGGTCTGCCCTGTCCCATACCTAAAAATTTTGCTGTTTGTCTGGCTGTTACTTTTCAAATTTCCAAAACAATTGATTAGAAAAAGAAGAAAAATTCACACACCCCTAACAAGGAGAGGAAAAAAGATTTCCTTGCTCACGTCCCCTCCTGAAAAAGGTTTTTACAGAGTGGGGGTGGTGGGAGAAGCAGGGCCTGGAAGCTTTGTACGTACAAATCAATGGTGGGATGATTTCCAAGGTCAGCAGAACATATTGTGGCTGTACTCCTGTAACCCAGAGCTGCCACAAGCACACCTTTCCAACAGGGAAAGTACCCCTGGGATTATCCTGGAGGAATGGGGCAGCAGGGGAGGCCTGGCCCTCTCTGTCAGAAGTTGTGCTTGGTGCTCCTTGAGCAGACGGTCCCCGCGGAATTCCGACGTGATTTTGGGAAGCTTTGAGCAGTTGTTGTTGCAGCACTCCAGAACTGGAAAACTCGGGGGGAGGAAAAATGAAGTGAGGAGCAGAAGTGGAGGAGAGTCACTACTGGGTGATACTACAGCTGCTACTACTTAGAATTAGATGAAATTCAGATGAAAAGCACAGATGATAGCGGGATCAGGAGGGTGGGGGGATAGGGAGCAGTGATGGAGATAAGGCAGCTGTGGAGTGCAGTCTGTGTCATTCAATGGAGTGACTCTGCTCAGATGAATTGTTGTAATGCAGCCAAAACCAGAATCATATATTAAAAAACGGAGTGAGGGACTGTATCTTCTGTGTATGAACAATATAGGAGACTCTAATAAAAATGAAATCTTGGTACCTCCTCGGGGACAGATATTGGCTACTAGCAAGGCTCTGTGATTCTAGCAGAGAGAATCCTGTGGAATAGTTGGAATCTGAAACCAGACAAGTAAATTAGACACACATTTTTGTGCTCAGGGTGCTGAAATATTAGAAGAACAATGTTTGGTGTTTGGTTGATTCTTCTCTTGGTGGTGGTAAGAAAATGTGACATCTGCCTCATGTCACAGAGCCCAGAGTTTTGGGGTTTTTTTTTGTAGTTCAGAAGTCCCCTTGAGTTCTGTCTAAAAACAGATTTGGGAACTATGTGTGCACAGGGTCATAAGTCCTGCTAGACGAAGTTGGAACCTTTCTGATCACCCCTGAAGTGCAAATATATTGCAGCCAGGAGTATTGAGCCTGTTTAATTAAAATCCCTACAGGAATAACGTTTTTACAGTGGTTAATACGCTGTTCCATGGAGCCTGTCTGGAGCTGTCACAGAAAAGTGATCCAGAGATGTCTGGAAAGACAAGAGACACAAAATAAAATGCATGGAAAATGATCTCCTACAGACCAAACATGGAGGCTGGTGTTGGGACTATTGTGAAATGGATTTTGAGGTTCCATGCATTAAGGAACCAGAAACTGGGGGGAAGCAGCAAGGCACAAACTCCAGAGGCTTTTCTGGATGGGTTCTTTCATGGGAGACTTTGAGGCTGGAATTTATTGTAGATTTAACTTCACATGAATGACTCACATCCACTGGAGAAAAATGAGGTGATATAAGTGAGATGTACTGCTCTGCTGCATCTCCAGAATGAGAGCAAGCTTTTTTGATAAATAATCATGATAGAGTCACTAAATGTGTTCTCAAGTCACTAAATGTGTCAGTGGACTGCAGATACCACAGTGACACAATAAAATAAGAAAATGTTATTTAATGCTTGCTTTATGTATAGCTTATGCAGGATGGAATGAATTTACTTTGAGCTCTCTGCACCTTCCATGTTAGTTTTGTTTTCAGAGTTTTAGGAATAAAGAAATATTATCTTCCACTAGGTATTTATCAATAGATCAAATTAGTGACAGCTGATCAACTGTTTTGTAGGACAATGTGGGCCTGACTTATAAAACCAAGCCTCATTCCTTTTAGAACGTTTACATGTCTTGCTTTTCTGCAGAAGCCAGAGTGGATGAGTTTTTTGGTATTTTTTGTTCATGGTCAAAAAATGGATGTGGGTGGGAAAGATGACCAGTTCTGCTATGGCATTTATAAACCCAAATAACTGGGAAAGTTGCAAAGTAAAGCAGATATTGCAAAGAATCTGAAAACTGTATGAGTTCTGTGGTTTAGTGTCTTTTTGTTATTATTTTTGTGTGATTTTTTTTCCCCAGGTTTGCATTAATGCTCCTGAGGAGGGCTAAGAGAAAAGAATTATGAGAAATGACAGTAGAATTTAGCAAGAGACTAGAAATTGGGAGGAGATGTGAGGGAAAGAAATGAAGATTGCTTTGGATCTGCAAGTTTGAGATGAGAGCAGAGTGCAGAGCTGTCAGGAGTGATAGAGGGGACAGACAGAAACAAGGGAGATGGGTGCAGGCTTTTGAAGAACCAGTCTGAAGCAATGCTGTGAAAAAGAGGGTAGGGAAGGGATGAACAGAAGACTTATAGGTGATTGGAATGATGCAGTCATGGAACTGGAATCAGAAATACCAGCTCTGGGCACTGCTAGAGGTGATGAACTGTTTAACACAGGTTTTGGAGGCTTTGTGTTTCCATTTAGGTGTGATGTTATTCAGTATATTTTTAGTAGTGGTGATTTTGTTAATTGTGGCACTGCTCCATCTGGTGGAATATAATTTTTTCCTGTTTAGCATGGACACCTTTCATATCTGATGGTAAAATCTGATTGGAAAATCCCACCCCATGTATTTCAGTGCACCAAAAGCAAATAACTACACTTTAAAGTCCTGAGGGGGAAAAAAGTAGTGCAAGAGACTCATATGATGTTACATGTATATTTTTATATAATTCTCTGCTCTCCAGAAGTTTTTACCCACCCTATCTTCCTACTCATCATCAGTGTTTTGGTAACACAAGTTTGTCTTGTATTTTTCTGTAAACTATATGTAGGCAGCTGTCTCGTGTGATAGGTCTGGTTGTAGTTCCACATTTTTCTTTTTTTGTAAGCACAGGAAAAAAGTTGTTGATAACATTGTTTTCCTGAAATTTAGGAGCATGGTGCTTTTTTAAAAAAATGTATTTTATTTTATTGAAAAGCATTAAAATATGCACAGGGTAAAATGTTTGATCTGTTTCTATGACTCTGGCACCAGGTCAGTGTTCCAGAGTTGATGTCCTGGGTAGGACACATCATGGCAGGGTATCAGACTTTACTCTGACTGTGGTTAACTGGCTCAGGGTGAACCTCATGGAAAGTAACAGAACATGGATCTGCCATCACATGAGCCTTTAGAAGTAAGTTTTCACCTGAATAATTGGGTTAGCTTGAGACAGACCCAGGTTTAATGCAGAATTTGTCATGTCTTTTGTGTGTTCAGTACTTTGACTTCCATTTTCTCTGCCCATGAGTTGGAGTCTTGACTTCTCAGAAGGATTCCAGGACACATTTTCAACTTGCTCTTTTATGACTTAAAGCTATATTTCCAAATGAGTGCTTGCAAAGGCTTCTCTGTTGCATCTTTCATCACCATTTTTAGCTGTCTCCTGGTAAATGCCAGGCACTTCATCACTTGTATGACTTCATGTACCTTCCTGCAGGGCTGGTGGCCTGGGACATTCTACAAGTGTGTTTATCTTGTCATCACCAGCTGTGCTTTGGACTGGACCTACTCCTGAGCCATGTAGAGGGATTGCAGCCCTTGTTCTGTGCCATCCCACTGCCTGAACTCACCCTCTTTGCCTGCTTTTGGACCTGACCCTGTCCCAGGATGGGGGGAGTATTATCTCCTCATGACTGTGAGCTGGAGAACGTGCTTCCAAAAAAGTTCCTGGCTGCATGAAGTGTGATACCATCTCAGCATTTCAGCAGGTTCTGTCACACAGTTGAAACTGCAGCATGTTCTTGTATCTGTTTGGTCCTCTTGCTGTAAACTGTTTATTGGATTTTTATCAAGGTGATTGATCTCCAATCCCCTGCGTGTCATCCTCTTTGTGATTTCAGCAGGGCATTGCACAATGATTGGCAGGGCTGTCTGGTTGACAAGTCTGAGATCCATCTGATGAACACCACTGGGGTTTCTGTGGTCACTCAGCTTCATGGGAAGTGTTGATGTCTCTCTCTGTGCTCTGAGTCTCAGGTAGCTGCGTGGCTTTGGCCAGTTATTACCCAGCTGTGCTCTCAAATTCTCCTTGTTCTCTTCATGTATTGCCAAGCAATATGTGCAGTTTTATTGCCTCCTTCCATTTTATGTAACATGTCTGGGTCTATGTATTATATTGCACTGTAGTACATATTACTGCATATATATATATATATATACACACACACACACATCTTTCCAGGCTTTGTAGTCTGGCCAAAACAGTATTGCAGCAGGGATTGGTTGGTGGCTTGTTGGGTTGGAAGCAGTGGATGGAGTTTGACCATGGGAAGCAGTGCTCTTCCCTGTTGGTTCAATCTGCTTTGACAGTGCTGTCTCCAGTTGAAATAGCAGGCAAATGTTTGCTGGACTTGGAGCAGGTGACTGGCACAGTGCTGTCTGTCATTTCTAATGAGCATTTAACTGTTGGGTGTGAAATGGAGAAAGGAGTGAGTGTAAAAGAGATAATTTCCCTCTGCTGCAGAGGTTTGCAATTTACATAACAGTAGTTGGCACGGACAGGAATTAAATCTGGATTAAAATTTGGACACTAGCTCTAAGACCCTATGCATGAAAAAAATAGAGAACTAAATTCCTTCATGATAGCTGATTTTTTTTCAGAAATGCCTTTTGGTTGAAGTACTGCATGCATTTTACAAAGTTCATGTACCTCTGCAGTTTATTTTGAGAGATCTGAATTTATTTGGTGTAGATTTATTTCAATTATCTAATCAGAAGCAGACACACAACTTCTTAGGCTGTCAGAGGTATTCAGGAATGTATGACAAACTTCAAAGGAATGTATAAGATCTTGCTACACATCTTACTATGCACTTTTATAGAGAAGAGTTAATTAAATTTTCCCTTTCTGCCCAGAAATTACTTTTAGGCTGAACTGAGTATGTGGGGTTGCAAGGCTTTTCAATGTTCCCTCTTTCTGCTTTAACTTTGTGACTGATTAAACAACCAAAAGCTTATCTGGATCAAAGAAATAATGAGCAGAGGGGACATCCTTAGGCCAGTTATCAGAAAACAATTTGATTGTCAGGTATCCAAGTCCCAAGGCACAGAGCCCACCAGAGGGATTTAGCAATGGGGACTGTGGACAGTAATGTTGACTTGCAAAGAAGAAACTTCCAGGGGGGAAGGCAGCTCAGTTTTCCAGCTCCAGTTTCTGCAGGTAGGGGTTTGCTGGGGAATAAAAGGACTGTGCCTCCCTTGGGAATGCTGGTGTGGGCTGTGGTCCCTGTCAGGTGGGACAGGACAGCACCCTTCCCTGCCTCCACATTGGGAATGCAGTTTATTCTTGGGTTAACTCCTGTGGAGATTTAATTTATGTTCACTTGTTGGGAGGGAAGGGGAGAAGAAAAAAAAAAAAGCTCTGGCTATCTGAATATACACCACTCAAGTATGTTTGCAGGGACAATATTTCAAGTTATTAGTCTCAGCAATTTAGATAAGAGCATGTACTTTCCTACAAAAGACAAGGCACAGTGTCTTAATATTAATACCTGACACAGAGTAACCCTGTGTGATAAAGTACATAGATAGCAAAACGAGGGGTGAATTAGAAATGCCTGGGAAGATATATGATGCCATTAGTAAAACATGGAGATTTATGGGTGACATTAACATCTCTTAAGACAGCAGAAGCAGAGTAGCACTACTTAAGCTGCCTAAATGTTTTTTTTTTTTCCTTTTCTTTCCCCCAGATGCAATAACAAAGATCTAAGAGAAAGGGTTATCTAATGAGTGAAGTACTGCCTACAATTTGGCAGACCCACCATTCCCTTCAAGCTTTCCTCTGTATCCTCTGGCAAATGACTGGGACTCACATTTTTGAAATCCGTGGCTGATGGCCACAATGATAGAGGGTTTTGGGTGTGACTGAACACAAGGGCTGGGTTGCCCTTTCTTGGCATTGTGGTGTTTTGGCTACCTGCTGGGAAAGCCTGTGTGCATCAGGGGGGAGAGAGAAGCAGACAGAGTGGCCCTGGAGGAGCAGGACTTGGGAATTGAATTCTGTGGGAGCAGGACTGGCCAGCACCAAGCACAGAGATCCCCTGGGCTCCTCTTCTTGAGCTCTTTGACAGCAGCCCCTGGAAGTAGGTGACTTTTAACTCTGCTGGCCAGCTTGTGTGGCACAGTTCATGTTGCAGGGTCAGGGGGGTGAGAGAGTGGCTCCATCCTCCCTGGCTGGGTGTGCCCTTTGCTGTGAGTTACTCGTGTCATGGCCAGTCAGGCTCTGCAGGTAGAGCTGGGACAGCAGGGATGCATCCTGGTTCAGCCATGGGGCAATCCTGTCCCTCCTGCCAAGGGGCAGATTACATTGTCTTGGGTTCAATATAACACAGAGGGATGGAGCCACCATCATAACCTTTCACTGCCCTGGGTTTTGGAAGTGTTCTGTTGCCTGTCAGGAGTTTCTTGCTGTACAGAGTGAGCTCAGTTAAGCAAGAACTCATTTTTCAGGAGAGACCTTTTATACAGGAAGTTCTCACTTGTGGAGGGCCAGTGTGAAAGTCAGCAGTCAGTCTGTACTGTCCTGAAAGCAGAGAAGAGAGAAAAACTGCCACTGGACCTTGAGGATGGAACATTTAAGGGATAGCTCAGTGTTCAAGTAGGGAATGCAACTTGCTCTTGAGCAGACCATCAGTGTATAGTAAACAGGTATAATTAACTATAGAAATTGTGCTTTCCTTCTCTTTGAACTGTGTTAGCATTTATACACAAATAGAAATTTTGAGTCAAGGCAGTTTAATATTGACACATGTCATTGGTTGGGTGGTGCTGTGGTGGGTGTGCAGAAGTAATGAAGGGTTTTCTTGGGACACTTGGTAAATATCCTCAGAAATTTGGGAATCAGAACTTAAAGCTGATCCCACCCTCTCAAATACATGGTTAGTTTGCTGATTGGGAAAAAAAAATATCAATCATTATAAGTAAGAATAATCTCGTGTTCAGATGTGGAGCCCTTTTAATTTAGGTGAAGTGTCATTAATAATGGCACATCATGTGTGGAAACACTTTATCTGAGTGGTCTCCAGGATGTTTTCAAAGGTGAGTTTTGTGCCAAAGTTCATTGAAAATATCACCTGGATTACCAAGAGTGAAGCACAGTGAGCATAAAGATTTGGTTTTAATTTACCCTTAAAATGGGAGAGGGCAGATTAGCAACCTTATTCATGATTAGTGGGCTAATTACCTGACAAGATTTTATTTTCTTTCCTGTCAGCTGATAAACAACCATAACACATCCAACTGCTGCATACAGAAAGGGGACAGAGACCTTTACAAACATCAGACCTGCTGACTTTGTACTTTTTGATGCCTTTTTCATTTTTATGAGAGAAGTTGACCAGAAACAGCTCCATAGTGCATAACCCTTTATTGTTTAGGGTTTTGTAAGCTCCATTTTATTTTTCACAGCATAATTTTTTTAATCTTGTAGTCTAAAATGAAACAAAGCATCACTTTTATGATGTGTGAGCATATATTTTACATTTATTTTCATAACTTCCAATGGAAAGAAGTCCTCCAAGGAGCTGTAGTCAGGTTAATAAAGCTGGAGTTTGAGGCTCCACAGAGAAGGAAAGTGTCCTTGAGCTTCATTCTGTGACATGGATGATGGTTCTGGCTGCTTTACAGAAACAAAGATGTCAGGGTGTGACTGGGCAGCACTTGATTTCAGTAGTCACACGATGAAGAGCCTGATGGAAAGTCTTCAGTGAGTTTTGCATCAGATCATGAAACAATTTGCCCATGAAACACCACAGAATTTAGATTTAAGAATAGGTTTTATTGGAAACCAGGTTCTTATATATAATTTATATAAAGACTTAAAAAATATGTCTGGCATAAATGTTTGTGATGCCTTTAAAATCAAGAAATGAAGCCATTCTTGCCATTTCTATGAAGAATGAAAGTTAGCATGTAAGAAACAGATGCTGAGTTTTTGGCCCTGCTGAAACTGGTGATGGAGCTTTTCTCCCATCCAGTTGTAGCCCTCAGATTTGGCAGACTCACTGGTTTTCTTGCTGTTGAGTGTTTTCAGCAAGAACCTCTGGCCAGAATACAGCAGCTCCCTGGATGTCCAGTGCCTTAGGCTACTTCCTATCTGTGAATCCTGTATGGATGTTTAGTGCATTAATTATGCAGAGAGATTTTCATTCCATGTCTTGGAATGCCTGATGCTTTGGATTGATTCCAGCTGAATGCTGTGTGTCAATCAGTGCAGCATAAAGAAAGTCTAACAGGGAAATATTTCAGGCCTTTTTATTTTGACTTGTCACTGTTGGCAGGAGGGGAGGGCTCTGCACAAAAATTGGTGAGTTTTCATGTGACTGCTGCATTCTTCTGGAGCAAAATGGACCAGTTGAACAAAAAGCCTCATAAAAATCACCAGAATGAGTGTGCATGCATAATAGAACCAGTCTTGTTCAATTCATGTTTTACATTGTCACACAGTCATGGAATGCATAACAATAGTCTGGCCATAGGTCAAGGGTCTGTTTGTTCTTTCATATTTCTCCTTAATTTGGCAAGTGGACACACTTTCTGTCAAAGAGGAGATGCCAAAAGAAAGGGCAGGGTTTTTTCCAAGTTATTTTTGAAAGGCCTTGATTCTTGGATGTCTGATTAGGGTATTTTAGACCTGGCTGTCATTACCCTGGCAATCAAATGTTGCAGCAGCTTAATACAGGCAGCCAAAATCATTAAAAAGTGTTCCAAAAAAATTAATCTAAAGATACAGTTTTGTTCAGCTGCACAAAACAGCAAGGCACTAATTGTGAGCTTAGCAGGGGGTTCATATCTTCTATCTTACATCAGTTTTGAACCAAAATTGTGTCCTTTGAAGAGAGAGAGATGGGGTCTGCTGTGTTCTCCTTTCTGTTCTCATGCACATCCACTCACATTGCTGTAGCAGAAGTTTGTTTCTGTGCTTGAGTTCTTTTTTTATGTGTCTATAATAAGCTAAATGATGATTTGTGTGCTGTGCTTACCTCACACCAAGTGGGGATTGAGTCCTGTGGGAGCCTGAGCTGCGGGGTCCGGGTTGGGCTGAGTGCTTTGTCTGTCTCCCAGAGGTGAGGAACAGCTCCACTGGGTGGAAGCACCTTCTCAGGTGTGAATCTCATCAGCTCTGCCAAGACCCTGATGGGAGAAGCTGCTGTGAGCTCAGGTCTGATGCCTGGGACATGGAACACTGAGTGCCCCACGAGTAACATCCTTGTGTGCAGAGGGGGACATTTTCACCAGCTCAGCTGAACAGTTCAGCAGCTTTAAAGCAAAGGTGGTTCTTCAAACACATTGTTCCAAAAACTGCTTTAAAACTTGGTTTTTCTGCAGTGTGTTGCTTTCGTTGTCTACTTCTGGCATGAAACTGAACAGCTCTAATCAGAATTATTTCTTGGGTAACTGTGAAAGCAACAGTTTGAGATACTGCATCCAACTCTCTTTTAGTCCCAAGGCAAGTGTTGTTACAGTGAATACCTTGGAGTTGATAAAATTTCCTATGCAAAGATTGCCTGTCTGTATGGTATTGCACTCCAGCAGATCATCTCTCCCGACCCAGGTTATCTACTTGAAGAAAATAGATGGTGATTCTGAATTACTTTCAACCTTGTGGTAGCTGCAAGGTGTCAGGTGGCTTTCTTAGTATGTATTTTTAAAGAAATCCTTAAAAGATACCTTCTTTCTGTGGTGTAAAATGGCTTTATTACCAAGCTGTCAGGCATTGCTTTCTGTGTGTCTATCTCAAAGTTTTTTTACAGAGGAGTCTGGCACCATTTTCCCTTTTGTCACTGTGACAAAACAAAGCACAAAAAAGAGGAATGATTCCTGTGACAGCCCCAAACTGGAGGTGATGCCAGCCAAGGGCACTAATCTCCCAGTCCAACTAACATCAAACATGTCACTAAAACCATCAAAATATTGTTCATCAGGGAGATGGATGGGATATGCCAACAGGGAGATGGATGGGATATGCCAACAGGAGAAAATACTTTTTACAACAGCTGGCAGGATCATAGAGCTGTAGCAAATGACAAATCTTCTGAAAAACCCAGCAAAGGACACCAAAGAGGCGCAGCTGTCTGTGGTGGGTGCTGGTTTTCATGTGGTCTCTACAGGTGATTGCAAAGGGAGGATCATGTTCCTGGTTGCACTGAAAGATATGGGGTTTTTTTGCCTTTTTCCTCCTTTAAAATGTCTGCAGTCCAGATCCACTTGGGTTGTAATGTCTTTTGATCCCAGGGGCTGAATAAAACCAGGCCGAGTAAGCCCTGGGAACTTCTGCAACCAGAATTGCCAGGAAGCAGGGAAATTCAGCACATCTAATGCTTTCCTCTGAATCTCTGTCATACCTGATATGGTTTCAATGCATGTTTTGGCTGCTTTTCATGCCTCCTGATTTAATAGCCCTGAGCCAGGGCTCTAAAGATGTTCAGAAATGATGCAGGTTGGATTTCTGTAGGTTTTTAAATGTTTGTGCCATAGTGGGGAGAGTTGACCCCAGCACTTTGGTCAAACAAAGCTTCACAGGCTTTGCCATTTCCAGGTGTTGCAATGAAATAAGGCATTTTGTTTCTTTGTTTAGATTATGGAAAAGATGATCAAGCTTTTTCCAGTGGATTGGAAATAGGTAGCCCTCAGTGCTGTTGTTTTTGCTTGCTAATGCAGGCTTTATCATCTAAGTGTTCCTATACTTGATCCCAAGGAACAGGGCCATGAGGATTGCCCTCTGTGAGAAACAATTCAGAAAATGACAGAGAACAGAATTTCACAATGGAAAAGAATGATGGAAGAACGTGATTTGGTTTGCTTATAAAATGTTTAATGATCCACTGCTCTGCTTAGATGTAGCTATCTCTAGTTATAAAGTTATGAAAGAAAGGCAGTGCTGACTCCTGGAAGAGGAAGCTCATATTTCCACAACTGTTTGGGTTTGGTACTCAAACCTCAATTTCTCCCACATGGTAATTAGTTGATCAGTATGCAAGTAAATATAGTGATGAGATTGAAGAAATAATGAGGTAAATAATAAGGTTTAATTCATTTGCGTTGCACTTGGTGCTCCTTTTAAGAATGAAGTGCAAGGTAATTTTCTCAACTTTGTGTGTGTCATCCAGAGATATCTTGAGTATGAACCAAATAGATAATTTTAAATAAGCTTTTAGTTACTGGTGCCCCTTGACTTTGATATTTTGCAGGCTGTGTGGTATGAAACAGTATAAAAGTCTATCAGCAAGTGGATTTAAAAGTTCCTCTGGCTCAAATCATGCCTAGTTGTCAGCATTTGCTCATTCATGGTGTTTCACTTGATAGATCATAGAATCCTAGAGTGGTGTGAGTTGGAAAAGGTCTGAAATGTATTAGTGAGTTCTGCTTCAAGTAAGGAATTCCTGAAGATATTAGGCAAAACGAATTTAGTTTTTAAAAGGTGTTTTTTTTTTAGTGCTGTGCTTAGGACTACAGAGTGAAAACAGCCCACGAAAGAAAAACATGTCCTTGGTCAGGAATATGTGTGTGTGTGTGTGTTTTGGCTCTGCCTCAACAAACGTGTGCGTAACTTAAAGAAGGTGAGTGAGTAATCTTGTTTGGTCGGTGAGGAGAGCACTTAAGCGCCCTGTGAATGAGAGCACTCAGGAACGAGTTGGTGTTAAGGTATCACAGGAAACGAGGCTAAGTGAAAGCCTTAGAGAGAAGAAAACAAGATGTTCTGATTAAGACCGATGTCCACCTTCAGAGCTTTGTCTGCAAAACATCTCAGCAGTCGGGAAGTTGCACAACTTAAGGGTGTTTAACTGTGCTATGTTGTACCTTTGAATTTATATTTTCTTCTTTAAATGATGGGGCATTTTTTCCTCACAGCTACAGTAAGTTAAGCAGAGTTTGTATCTGAAAGACCTGGATCACTCCATGTGGCTGCATGACTCCTGAATGGCATGTCAGGATTGGGTTTTATTAGTGCTTGGAGTAGTTTGGCCTTTTATTGATGGAAGGATAGATCTGGATTAGAACATGCAATTGGCTTTAGTGGGATTTTATTTAAGGCTGAGATGGTCCTGTAACCTGGATTTGTGCACTGCACAAAGAGAACCTGCATTCCTTTCACCAGCGCTGCTGCATTTGGCAAACCTCGGGAAGACCTTGGATTCTTCAGTATTTACTGAGAGACCTTGGGAAGGTTCAGAATAGAGTTTCCTGGAGGAACTGCCATCTTAGCTGGTCACAGCTGGGATTTTGTGTCTTGGCAGCTCTTGGGGCAGCCAAGGTGTTTGTTTTTGTAAAACAACGGTGCCAGTTGTGTTGAGCCGTGGTGGAGCCCGGTGCTGCAGCTGTGGGGGAGACTTTGACTCCCTCTTCATTTCATCACCCACTACCTTCAAAAACCCCCTTTGGCAGGCAGTATAAAACTGAAACAAGCACCTCAAAATTCTCTTAGATAAGCAAATGCTCCCCCCGACAGTGCTGCTTATGGATTTAGAAGGAATGGTGTAAAATTGCACTGTCACTTGCAAAAACATGATGAATTTTTTTTCAGGGCTTAGCCAAATCTCTTGCTCAAGACAGTGAGTCTAATGAATACTCTTAAACCCACCTGCTGATTGTGTTGATTAGGTGGGAAGGTAAACTCTGTTTGTCTAATTAAAAGCTGATTGTGAAGCCAGCTTGTTTTTGGTATCTTTCGTCACCTGGCTTAACAGATAAAGAAAATTTCTCTGCACCTTGTAATCCCAGCTTTTTGTCTTCTGAGTGTCTGAACATTTGAAAGTTTTGTGGAAAACTGTCTATGTGGAAGAGGATGGGAGTCACCAGAGCCCCTGAGCAGCTTTCCCAGCTGGCTTAGGTTACTCCAAACTGGAGATCTGAGCCTATTCTCCCAAGAAACTCCCTCCAGTTCTCCCCGAGGCATGGCTCAGAGGCAATTGTTTCTCACCACATGCCAAACTATCATTTATCCCAGCTATTGCTTGGAGGTGGCTGTTCTACCACTGTTGCAGTCAAAGTACAATTACAGGCAGACAAACAGCTTGTCCCTGAAACCCATGTAAATGCAATCCAGTAGCTGTGCACAGATAGCCAAAAGCTTTTTGCATCTTTGACTGCAGGCAGCCAGCAATCAAGAAACTGTGCTGGTCTGCAGCCAAGAGAAATAGGGAATTCCCTCAGTTTTTGGTTTTTTTTTTTCCTGAAGTGATTAATGGGGGCATAATCAGGTTTGGCTCCACGTTAATCGGTGCAGTTTGGATATTAAAATTCTCAGTTCTATGGCTGATGCTCTCCAGAATGTTCTCAGGACTGCATTACTCTGTGGTTGGGTTGCAGTCATGGCAGCAGGATTAGGTGAATGGAGCAGCTTTCCTTG
This sequence comes from Alaudala cheleensis, assembly GCA_013398995.1. Lineage (NCBI taxonomy): Eukaryota > Metazoa > Chordata > Aves > Passeriformes > Alaudidae > Alaudala > Alaudala cheleensis. Next base: position 93,801 of record VWYE01009048.1, on the reverse strand, counting down.
TACGTGGAAGCCACTCTCTCCCCTTAATGGGAGCTCAGATGCATGGAGTGTTTTGCCTTTTCTTGCTTTTCTTCCTCACAGAGGAGTCAATGGAAAGACAGGAGCAGCAAATTAATTTAGCCAGTGATGCAATTGTATCTGGCAACTGCAGCAAGATCTGTTTTGCTTTCTAGATCATCCTAAATGTAAAATTTTTCTGCCTTTGGTGCCTTCTTCATGCCCCCACGTAAACACTTCTGTCTTTCCAGTGCCTGGGATATCCATTGGGTTACTCTAAGGATCCCTTGGGAGCTGAAGAGGCAGCATCTTCCAGGCTCAGGGCCATCATATCTGGTGAGATACATGCTGTTCATGCCTTTTTTTATTTTCCCTGGAGCTGTATTCTGTTCAGTTCAGACAATTTCATGAGCTGCCCTTCAGTGTTAGCTTAGTTTCCTGTGAAACTCCAAGTCTGGTATGGAAAGAGGGTTAGTGATCAGCCTGATTTGGAAGACACCTTGTGGTAGTCCTTGATCAAACTGACTGCCAAAAATTACTTGTATATTTGGGAGTTTTTCACCCAGATTTTTCCCTTTTTAAAAAAAATTCTTGTGCGTGCTGAGGATTTTAAGTATGTGCATGGTACTTTAGCTCTCTAAAACACTGAGAAATTTTTCCATGTTGTGGCTCCATATTAATCTCCTGGTTCCTGGAAATGGCCTGAATGGGGGGAGGAGGTGTTTTTCCCTTGGGAAGCCCCAACTCCTGTGTCTTTGTCATTAACCCCACACGTGGCCATCTCTGCACACACAGGGCACAGGCTGAGGTAATGAGGTCACCTTCACAGCCACACCAGGCTTTCTCCTGGTGAAAGGTTATGAATATGGAGACCATTATGTGTCATTAGGATAATCACATTGCTGAATATGTCAGTGAATGACTCCCCATTCCCCAGGTGTTCTGGTTTTAGTTTGATAGGGACATGTAAAAAAAACCTGCCTGCCAGGTGGGAGGAAATTTGCCTTTCAAGGGATTGTTGCTTCAGCACTTGATAGGAGCCTTGCTAAGCAAGGATGGTAGTAATAATAATAAATGTTCCCAGGCTGCACTTGTTTCATAATTGGTGTTTAGCCCAAATTGCTCTGAGGAAACTCCATCATTCTGGGCACACAGGTGGAGGTTATGATGTCACCTGAAGCAAATTCACTGACTCAAAATGATGGAACTTTTATATAAAATAGCAACACAATGCAGAGTTTTAGTAGTGAAAACTGAGGAAAACTAAAAGAGTTTAAATGAAGCAGCCAACCTTGATGAGGAGGTGAGGAAAGGACTTGCCTTGGAGGGTTTCTCTGCTTGTTGAACACCACTCTGGAGTGACTGTAGCTATCAGGGGCTGTGTCTTGCATGATCTGATCTGACCTTAACTTTTCCTGTAAGGGGAAGATTTGTAAGCATCCCAATAAGAAATGGCCACACTTGTGGTGGAGCTGATGGCCCTTGTTGGCTGCATTCTCTTTTAGTGAGTTTCTGTCTCTCAGTTATGTTTCCTCAGTACCTGTTTCCTCTCATTTCTGGTGTTCACAGGCAGGTTCAAGTGGCCAAGCAGAGCCAAGCCAGAGTTCATGTGGTCAGCTCTACCCTGCCTGCTCTTCTGGTCCCTGGCTGTCACAGATTGGGTCAGGAGATGGGGGAAAGAAGATGCAGGGTGAGCTGGGCTGAAGCCAGGAGGATAGAAACCTAGAAGTCAATTTGCTGGGCAATATTGGCTCCCAAACATGTTTTTTTCATTTGCACATGGATCTATAAAGGCTCCAGTTTCAGTCCCTGGGAATAATTAAACCTTAAGCAGTGATAAACAGTGCAATATTCAATTAGTGAGCTGCCCTGACAAAGGCATGTCAGAGTAAATTGGGGGTTTTTTTTGAGGCTGTTAACTGTGCTGACAGAGAGTTGGTTAATTCTTGAAGGATAATGTTTTGGGCAAATTCCCAGCCTCCAAATGCCTGCAGGCAGACTTGTCCATATTTGTGGTGTATTTGAGGTCTAGAGTTCCTCCTTTGGGCCATATATTTTAAGAGGGAATTTTAATGGAAGGAAACATTGCTGCAGAGCAACAGCCTTCTCTGAAACACTTTCCAAAAAAATGTTAAGGCCAAAGGTCTTGTTTTTTCAGGGCAAAAGATGTGAATCCTCTAATATTTATTCAGTTATAAATAGCAGTGGGTAAGGCTCTAAGGATGGATTCCTGGCAGATTGTATCAGTTATTCCCCAAACCAAGCAAAGGCAGTGGTTGTCTGTTAATTGTTGCATCTTCTTTGGCACAGAGAGCACCATTATTAAACAGATAGCAAATAATTATAATAAATCTGAGATTTTCACTCCTCTCTTGTTTCTCTCCAGTCCCAACAGGAACCAAAATGTATCTTATTTCCAGTAAGAGGTGGCAGTTTAATGCTGGGGGGAGAGTTCATCTAAATGGTTTGGTTCTCCAGTGAGGTGGCAGGAGAAAGAGCAGCCCCATGGGGAAAGAACTTAACCTGGGCTGCAAGAGGTGCTGGGCTTGGACAGGGGAACTGCATTTCATTTATCCACACCTCTCTTGCCCCACCTGTAAATAGGAGGGAGGATTTTAACAGAGAGAAGCTGTTTGAAAAATGTTGTTACTTTCCACTGAAAGCTAAATCTGCTGGGATCATTGCTAATAAATAGGTGAGTGTTAAATAATTCCATGGACAGGTGAGTTTGTCTCCCACAGTGAAATTCAGAGTAGGCCTTGTAAAGTCCAGCATCAGCACTGGGTTAACATGAAACCCAAATGAGACATAAGCCTTCCTGAGGAGCCTGGAGGCCAGAGCCTCCCTAAGTGCTGTGGCATTTCCAAACAGAAGCCAAGCTTTGAGGTGTCTTTTACAGACTCATGAATCTGCTGGACCACTGGACAGTCCTGGGGTATGCCAGGCATCATCCACCTGCATCCCCAGGAACATAATACCTAGCTGTAAAATCCTAAAAAATCAGAAAATGTACAGCATTATTTCTTTGGAAAAGGACTGCAGTTTCTCATTTGCTTTCTAATTTTCTGAACTAAGGGTAAATGTACAGTGACTGAACTGACTGGAAAATGATGGGCTGTAAACACTAAATAATAAATGTTTGGTAGTAGCTGAGACCTCAAACAGCAAGAAAAGGTATTTTTCAGACACTGATGTGCTTTTGTGTAGATGTGGTTTTTTGCTAGTACTTACCAGAGGAGAAAAAGTAAAACCGACTTCTAACAGCAATTAGGTATCATTCCAAAATCTTGCAGTTGAACATTTGTTTCTACTGATGTAAGACAGGTATTTAACTCTGTAAGAAGTTGTAGCTGGACTCTGTAGGATACTTGAAACTTTGGAGAACCGAAGAGATTTGCCACTGTGGCCTGTTGTATGCCATTTGTACCCCAAAAATTAAGATTAATCCCCAGTACTCAAAAAAAAAAAAAAAAAAAAAAACCCAAATAAAACCNAACAAAAACCCAAATCAAACCAACAAACACCCCCACAAAACCAAAAAAAAAATCACAAAAAAACCCCCAAAAAACAAAAAAAAAAAACAAAACAAACCCAAACCAACAAACCCCCCCCCAAAAAAACAAAAACCCAAACAAAAAGAAGGCCACAGGGATTAAATGACAGAATTGCTGCTTTTCTTGGTGGCTGTTGGTACTATCATATATGCTGAAGCATTCCAACCAAGGGCATGTGGCTGCAGTGGAATTTGATGTACAATCAGTTTTAGGGAACAGCCTGTGCCTTGTTAATATAATCCATAAAAGGCTTCCAAACTTCCTGAAACCAGTCCCTTCTGTTTCCAAGTCTGCATATGATCTCATAGGAAATGATCTGGGAGAGGCCAGCTAACCCTTTTGCATAATCAAGGTAGCATTGTTCTTGCAATGCCTAGAGTGAGTTGTTTCACTGATAATAAACTCAATAACCCCCTTTTCTTCTGTCAACAAATCTCTGTTATCAGGCTTTGCAGTGGTTTTGGTGGCATTACAAAAGAGAATGAGTGGGGAGAGTGAGGTGTGATGTGAAGATTGACCTCAGTGATGTCGCTCATTTACTTTGGTGTTCATTTACTTGCTGCCCAGTGAAATTGGGGAGACCAAAATGCAAATACAAAACACAAGTGGGGCAAGGTTTATTTTGCAGTGGGCTCAGAGGCAGGTGAGCAGCCTGCACTTTGCCAAGTTTCATAAATGGCAGTGGTGGCAAAACAGCAGAAAGATACCTGCCCTTTCTTATAGGTTTGGTGTTGTAACACCTCTCATATGTACATCAGCTGTAGAAAAAAGCAAGTGTGTTCTTGCATTGAGCCCTTGAAAACCTTGCTGTTTACACCAGAGTGCCTCATCATATCCTTGGGATACCCAGGATTTCCTCAATATATTCAGCCCAAGAAGGGAAACACTCCCATGAGCTGCTACCCCTGAAAGCCTTGTAGGGCAGCGAGCCTGACCCTTCCCTGGCAGGGCAGGGGGAGCAAAAGGCTGTGCACAAGTACAATTATGGTCTAGTTGATGTGAACAGGCAGCAGCTGCACCAGTTACAGTGAGCCTAAGCAGAGGGCTCTGTGGCACTCTGCTGGCTGCAGAGTTGTTAAATTTGGCACCCTGCTCTGGGCTCCAGTCAAACATTTTCTTCACCATATTAGGAGACGTGGAAATTGGCCAGCCAGCAATAGGCCTTCCATGTGCTTATTGCTTGTGCTCAGATTTTATAGAGTACTGCTTTACTTAGAAGCTAGCAGGTTTGATAGAGTAAAACAAATAGAACCCTCTAAAAATTGTCATTGAAGTGGGGAAGGAAAGAAAAGAGCATTTCTCAAATCAAAGGACGGTTATAACAAAGCTTGTGGTTCCCTTGTGCTTTTCATCTGTAGATACTGATTGTCCTGTCAGTCACATCCCTGTAGTTATGAGTAGTGCTGTTATTCAGGTGAAAAAGCAGAGTGAAGTGAGCCTGGCTGGTGATGGCATGAGCATTCCCATTCCCTTTGCTGCCTTATCCAAGAGGCAGAGGCCAAACACTGGATTGGGGCTCTCCAGGTCTGCGTGAGGTTGGCTCCAAACTACCTGGGGGTCGTGCAGGAGCAATGGGCCTGACCTGTCTGAGTGGCTTCAGAGGTAAAAATGTCTGAAACAATGTCCCAACAAGGGATAGACCATTCCACTGGAGAAATTCCAAAATAGAAAGTCTTCAGGGTTCAACTGACAACTTTTATGTTCTTGAGGTGGAGAATTTGGCAAGCAGAATTGTTGGTTAAGCACATTATCAGGTCTGCTCTATACTCCAGTAGATTTGGCTATTATAATTACTTTTTTGATCAGTAAATGTTTTCATAATTTTTAATTTACCACTGCTCCCTGTAGCTGTAAACTTTTGTTTCACTAAAATGATTCTCTGTCCTTTCTGATGTTCTTCTAACACTTGCAGGCAGACATCCCTGTAGTTATGAGTAAATTTATTTGATGCATCCATAGCTCTTTTAATCTGTTTGTAAGTCAGTCTCTCTCTGCTTGCTCAACACTTTTATGCCTCTCTTGTGATCATCCTCTGGGTTTTTGGTGTCACTGAGGAAATGAGTTCTCCAGAGGTGAATGGAGTATTCCAGGTGTGATCATCACAGAGCTGTGTTAGGGATGTCACCTTTCTGCCCTGTGCTTCATTTCATGTTGCATGGACCCTTTCTGCTAGCACATCATGCATTTTTTGATGCCTACTACAGAAAAAAAACCAACCAACCAAAAAAAAACCAGGCCAAATTTAAGCTTTTCAAGTACAGATTTTGATCACCTTTCTCAAAGATGCAAAAAGGGTTAAATCCATGCCTGTGGTTTGTAACTCAAGGCAGGACTGTGCTGCCAGGAGGGCTGGAATCATCACATCAGTTCTGACCTTTCAGCTTTTTGCTGATGGTGGGTTTGATCTTATACAAGTCTTTTGACTACTTGACCCCATGTCTGTGTTAGTGGATAATAACTAGCTGCATTTGGTGTAGTAGCTGCATTTGGTAAGGCTGTGAGGGTTGGTTCAAGTTTGTGCATGATCTGGAAAATATAAAGAAGTGGCAATGTAAAATATTTGGGCAAATGGCTGCAGAAAACCACATTACATGACCTGTAAGCTTATGCTGTCCAGGCTTATGGAAATTGAGGAGGGCCATCAATAAAAACATCCTCTTCCTGCAATAATGATTTATTTGCTAAAAGAAGAGGGGAACTATGAAAATGATGACCTTTATATTGAGTGTAATCTCTGCAACATTCACTAGAGACCCACAGAGAATATGGTTTGAACATGTCCAAGTTTCCTTTGTTGTTTTACCCAGCTGTTAATTTTTAGTTTGAGAGACCAGCACAAGCAAGAATAGGTTTGGCTGAGAGTCTTGGAAGAGGAAGTAAGCCTGTCTTTTATTCAGGCTTGTTTTTATCAGCACAAAATGAATGCAGTATCATAAAATTGAAGCAGAGCTAGGAGTGGGGCATGGAGAGAATAAAATACTGTTTTTACATACACTCTGAACTCATGTAAATCAAGACATATCACATTATAAGGAGGATATGTAAAGATGTATGAGCTCTTGGGGTAGGAGGGAAGGGAGTTTTGCATTACTTTTTCATGCCCACATCACACAAAAACGAAATAAATGGAGATGGAAATGCAGCCTCAATACTGAATCCACTTAAGGGAAATAAAGAAGGGAACATGTTGGTTTCCATTTTAGATCCATTACAAAAAGAAGCTCTGCTGTAGGGCTGCAGTTCAATGCAGGAAGCATTTCTATGGAATTTTGGCATTAGGTGGACTTCCTAAGAACAGCTACTGTCCAGAAGATATTCCAGCTAAAATCTTCTGAGAGCAGTTTGAAATGTTGGCGCTATTTCATCTGAAGCCTGATCCAACTTGAGCTGGGAGAGGAACAGAGGAGGCTCTGATTTGGATCTAAATGGCTCCTCTCTACACTGACCAAATTGCACATAAAATGTTCAAACACAAGAACATCCCCCCAAACCAAGCAACCCCCCGAATTACCCTTTATTAAGAATACAGAATAAAAAAGGTTGCACAGAACTTCTGTTTGACTAGACCCAGATATATTTTGAACCACAGACAGGAGCAGAGGGACATCATCTCCTCAGCACTGAGAGGGGAGATTGTGGCAGGGGAAGATGGCACAGAAACAGAGGTGACCCATACTGCAGTTGTGGGAAGTACAGCCTCTGTTTTGGATGGCTCTGAGCAGCCTTAGCAGAAATTCTTTCTCCCACAGCTAATTCGCTTATTAGTGAATTACTTGTCATCTGCATGTTGGACCTTTCCCAGATTTAATCCTAAACCACCAGGACTGGGTTGAGCTCTGTGAGCAGATACAGGAACATTCAGCAAGATGCTTTGGGGGGGAGTGGGTTTTTGTGCCTCAGTTTCCCCATTTGGAACAGACCTGACAGAACCAGATTAGGTTCTGTAACATATTTGGTTATGCCAGAGGTGTATTTGGATGTCAGGGACATGTACAACCAATTGTGTGAGTGTTTAATTAATTAATGTTTCTAATGTTCCCAGAAATAGGCTGTGCAGAGAGGGAGCAGAGATGTGGACTGACTTGTCTGGAGGTCTTAGATTCTCTTTAGGAGAGGGCTGGGTTTGGAGCCTAGCCTCCAGAAAAGACTTCCAGTGGCTGACTTGCTAAATCCTGTGTTCTAAATAGGAATGGCATTGCTATAGGCAAAAGAGTTTTGATTTGAGCTGAGGAGGTCTCAGACCCTTGCAGAATGGTCACTTTGAAGGCCACGTGACTTTGCTGATGGATTCACCTCCATGACTGTGAATAGCTGTGACAGGAAGGATGGTGTGGCTGGGCTCACAGAGAGCCCAAACTCAGAGAATCCAAGCCCAAACACAAGTCTGGATGAGCTGGCTACAGCTTGGACCCAAACTTCAAAGCCCTCAGTGGAGTTCTAAATAACCCAATAGGAGATTTTTGGGTTTGAATTATTTTCTTAGATGTGAGACAGCTGTATGGAGCTGAGATCTGGGTGTGTTCTAGATCTTGCCTGCTATTATATGTTTATAAAAGGCTGCTGTTTTGAAGCACTGCTAAATTATTGTCCACCTTTGTGACAGAATAATGGTGTTGTTTCGATGTCTTTTTTATTTTTCTATGTGCCTCCTTCCATATGCCTGTGGCATGTATCAGAGTGAGCTCAGGAATTAGTGCTGCATTCACTTGTGTTTTGAGGAGAAAAATCTCCTTGCTGCTCTTTTTCCTCCCCTAGTCCCTATCCCCTATCCTTTCTATTTCAGAATTTTAATCACCTTGACAAAAATTTGGTTGAGTAGATTGGATTTAAAAAAAGATTGCTTTATGAGTCTTCATATGTGTAGATANAAAAAAACCTCCTGCATCTTAAGTTCATTGTACTTATCCAGCCATCCCAATCTGGCTTTAGAGCAGGGTTTTGTGTTGTGGTTTCATCTTTACCTGTGGTTAACAATGTCCATCATCAGAGTATCTTGGGTTCTGGTTGTGTTACATCTGATTTTTGGGACCCTCTGGCTGTGAGGATTTGCTCTCCCTTGCCAGCTGAATCCTTAGGAGCCTTTGTCTGCAAGAGCTTCTGTGGAGAAGATAATGACCATGTGCTCTGTCCTGTGGGCTTGTGAGGAGCTCCAGTTTCCTGCTCTCCATGCTGAAGACACACAAGTAGCACTTAGGCTGAAACTGGCAGGTGGTAGTAAAAAATAGGTTAAATAATGTGGAAGATAGACTGGAAAAAAAATTTTTTTGGCATCTAATCCAGTTCATTCTATTGGCCCAAAGCAGAGTTTACTATTTGAAGTGATTTTTGAGTGGTGTATTCTGTTCTGGAAGCATCCCATGCAGACCTTTGCAGTTTGCCTCACTTGACCTGTAACAGTGCTCAATTATCCTTCCCTTTACACAGTTTTCCCAAGGGTCTGAAATGGTAGGGAAATTGCTTGTGTCAAGGGACAAAAATCAGTCTCTGTTGCTCCATTTTAAGCACATTACATCTTCTCCTGCCCTCAGGGGATGTGAAGGGGTTTAGCATTCTCTAAAATACGTGTGAGAATTACTGTTTTGTAGGCTTGGCAAGCCTGACCCTTCCAAATTCTCAATGGACACCATATTTCCTACTCTGGAAACTTTCATAGTCCTCTTCCAATAGTTCCCCTGTTTCCTGAAGCAATGTATACCTGTGGATATATTCAGGTTTCCAGCCAGGAACTGGCCAGTACTCAAGAGGGAAGGAGTCCTGTTTGTAGCTGCTGTGTTTCCAAACATCTGACATGAGTGGGATTTGCCACCAGCCCTGGGTTAGAGTTTTTGGGGTCCTTTTTTTCCTCATCTGTCAATCACTGCCTTAGTAAAACATTATCTAGTGTTTGCAAAAGCAATTACCAAACAACTTTTTGGAGAGATTTAACCCACAAGCTGAGAATGCTGGAAGCTGAACGTGGCCTGATTTTGCATGTTCTGGCTGCTTGTCCCTTGCAATTCTGAACTTTCATGGGTTTTTAAAGCTATTAATAGCAAAATTTGTGTCCATGAATATTGTCAGTGATCTCTCTGATCAAGGGCTTGGGCTGCCTGGTACATTCAGCCACATTCTGGTTTCATGGGATAGGTCAGGCTAAAAAAACCAGAAAACACTGAAATAGGGAGGCAAGCCCTAGAGCAATGAGGGGAATGAAAATGCATGAAACTCTCCAGTGAGGTTCTTGCAAGTGCTTAGAAAAGCAATTAGAGAAACACTTTGGGAGAGCAGGATGTGTCTGGAGCCAAGTTTCTTCAACACCTATGGGTGTGCTTCATATTAGTGTTTAATATCTGCTTTTAGGAATCTTGAGAAAGAAGAGGTAATGCCATGACAGAAGAACAAACATATTTTGTTGACAGTAGAGTGAGTCCTGAGGAAGGTATCATGTTATTAAAATGGAAGTCACCTCCTTCCATGTAAGAGGGACAGCTTAAAGCAAGGTGCTTGCTCCTCTAATCCTCCTTGCTGCATCACTTAAAGACTTTGGAGTCTTTGAAGTAAATTTCCTGTAGCAATGGGAGAATCATCCTGGTCTCCTCCAGCCTGGCTTCCCAGAGGCTTTTTAAATGCTCAGATGATTGTTATTGAAGAGAGCAGGTCTTAGAAATTCCCTAAAGGAGTGAGCTGCGAACAGCTACACTGGTGTAGCCAAGAGATTGTCAGTTCCTGGCACCTGATTGCCATGGTTGGAGCAGGCTGAATTCAGAACAGCAGTTAGAGGGAAGGGTTCATCACTGTCCTTTAATGCTACTGAGCTGTTCCTTCAGTTCAAGCCAGCTTTTCCCACTGAGAGGGGAAATGAAAAAGAGCCTGTCAGTGGAGCTGTGCAGTGGAGAAAACAGCTTTGGAAGTACAAGGCCTAGGAAATACAAAATTGGACTAGTTACTGTCATGAAGCATAATGGTGAGAATTCACAATGTATCTGTGGCTATAATAAAAGCTATTTCCCTGAAGAATACAAGGGGTTTTAAAATATTATTTGCCCAGGTGTGGGTGTGATGGATGGGGTGATACCAGTGGTGTAAATCCATGGGTTCAGTGTGGGCAGAGCTGAATCTGGCCAAGATCCTCAGAAGAGACTTCCTAAAGGGCTGGGCTTTAGTGTGTTGTTGAATTCCCTGCCACATTCCCTTCAGGAATATCCAAGCTTATCTCTTAGGGTGATAACTGATGCACTGTGGGTTTTCACAGTGCTAGGAAAAGGAAGTACCTGCTCTTTCAAACTTTCCCATGCACTGTGTGCATAAGGACATGTGTTTTTAAACTCAGCACCATGTCTTCCTTTGGAAACTGCTGGAAGTTTTCTATCTGAACCTGGGAATATTTTGTGCATGGCACCACGGTGAATATGTAGACCTTAGGTGGTTGCTAGTTATTGTTTATAAAATTCTGTTTGTGTAGCTACAAAATGGTGATTGAAATCCATGGAAACATAAAATGGACTGTCAAGTATGTTTTGAGCCAGGATCTGAATTACAATAAATATATTGATGAGTCACTTGATAAGTGCAAAGGTAGAGATTTGTTTTCCTCTTCACAGTAAAACAGAAGTGTAAACACTGAGCATTTACTTAGTAATGTTATATCTTATTTTTGTAGATTTGTGGGGAAAAACAAGTGTTTTCCTTTTCCCTCCCCACCCTTTCCTCTGGGGCATTGTTAGTCTGTCTGATCCATAGAGATCTGATCCAAACCTAGGGAACTGAAACTTTTTTTTTCTGGTTAAAAAAATAAAATAAAACAACTGGGTTTGGTTATTTCCCCAAGGCTCAGGAATGTTAGTAATGTCACTTTTCTTTCCTCAGAGCTGCCTCTAAGAGTTCATCTCTGTTACAAAGGCCATAATGGATATTCAAGAAACATTTCAATAAAACTGTGGCACTGAAGTCTCCATCTCATCAGTAGGTTGTGGTTCAGCAGCAAATTGTCCATGAGGGCTCATAGTTGCTCATCCTTAAAATTCCAGGTGAACTAGAGCTCTTTCAAGAAAGAGGCTGTGAATTAAGGAAATTAACTGCTCACAGATAAGTTGCATGAAAGCCACTTCCATCTCTGCCCTGGAACCTCTGTAAACACCTGCTAATGTCTTGTATGGCATCAATTGTGTGTTTTCATTATGTAACATGTACCTGCTCTTGAAATCTGGTGTAGATGACTGAAATACCTATGGGAAAAGGGAGAATATTTTTGCATATCTTACGATAACAACAAGAATTCCAACATTACTGTCCCTATTTTGTAACTTACTGTCTCAAAGTTTCTAGGTGTATCTGTTGGATCAGTGTGAGCAGGAGTGATGCCTTTCATCCTGCTGGGAGTGGTGTCAGTGCTGTGATGCTGCTGGGGAAAACAGGGTGAGTTGTTGAACCAGATTTAGGTAAGGCTGGCATGAGGCTTGAATGTTGTGGCTCCTGCAGATGTGCCAGAGGATTTTCCTGCCTCTGAATACCAACAAAATAAAAGCCAAAACACGTGGCCAGTCCAAAAACCTCCACAATGGTGAGCACTTGGCAAACAGCTGGCTTGGATCTTTGAGGATTGAGGTTATCCTCTCGCTGCTCTACAGCTTTCCCACCTCTCATGTGGGAGCTAGCAAGTTTGTGAATTCCCTGGGATTTGATCCCATAATGTGTCCCAGTGGGGGAAGCACATGAAGCAGATTTCAGCACATTGTGTTGCTGAGCTCTTGGCTTTAGGTGGGTTGTAGAATCCCTGGCATGATTCACCCTGGAGTTTGTCTCAGGCAGCCCTTGGGTTTGTCTCTTGGATCCTGCATATTTAGGCTGGTTTAGCTGGGTTCACAGAGCTTTCTGTAAACCATGGAGTTCTAGAGAGGAATTTGTGGGTTTGAAAGAAACAGCCAGCTTCATAGGGCAACTGGCACTGTCTCTGATTACTGTATGAAAGGAAGTTTGGGTTTACCACTAGTTGAAGATAAAAATTAATATTTGCAGAGGAGACATGTATGATTTATTTATAAGTGTTTTCTGTTTCCATAATGAAATTTCCTTTGGGTTTAAGTACAGTCATTTGGAGGAAAAAGCAGAGGTCTGTGGCTCATTAGTTTCTGGTGGTTGTCAGAAGCCATTAATCAATTGCCCCTTTTACCAACATAGGTCCTAATTCAGCAAAGCATTTAGGCACATGCTTAACTATAAGCATGTGTTTCAGAGCACTTTGCTAAATCAGGGCTTTAATGGGATTCAAGTTTGCTGCACTTTCTTCCAAGTCTGAGGTTACCCCGAAATGACAGGAGTCACTAATACATCAGCTGAAGTGTCATGTACCTTCCTCACCTGCCTTTCTAAAAAGTCATATGCAAGGAGGGGGGGAAAAAAGGGTCAATTTTTCCCTCATCCTTTGCAAATCCTACCTCAAATGGAGGCTACTGTCCTGAGTGCTAGGGCATGTGAAATAGCAGCAAGCCAGGAGCAAAGGGAGTGAAATGTGGGGAAAGTTGATTGTTTTGTTCTCTTGGATCTGCTTTGTTATGAGGAGGAAAGAGGAAGGCAGCAGATCTATGTTTTGTTACAGCCAGATGAAACCTGGTGTGCAGGATCTAATAAATCCAGGGAGAGTATGCATGCATCTTAATCTTCAGAGGAGATGAATTGCAGTTCCCCTTACTCTGTAATTCTCCCAAGTGCTTCTGCTACTTTTGTGAAAATTACAGTGTGACTTTCAGCAGGCACTAAAGGTCAAGACTGAGGGTTGGTGTTCTCAGTCCAAGTCTTGTCCCCTTTTGGCACCTGGGAAAGGATGCAGCCCAACCACAGCTGTCCTGCAGAGGAATTCCCTGGAAGGGGCAACACCTCAGGTGGCATAATGCCAGCATGATTGCCCCCTTCCACCATGTCCACCCTTCCTGGTTTTATTCCAGTAAGAGAATCAAAGGGACCCGAGTTTTTTCTTGACATTTATTCATGTATAAGTTATAATTTAGTAGAGATGACTGAGAGCTCACAGAAATTAACAGCAGTTACTAGACCAATTTAATATTTTTTATGGTTCAGCAGGAAGTTGGCTATCTTGAGAGTAAAGGTAACCAGCCTTATAATTCCTTCAGGAATTGTTTGGTGTAAGAAAGAATATAACCTTTAGGCAATTTTTCCCCATTCTGTGACAGCCAAAGTGACATCCATGTGTCACACACAGCCTTGATTCGTTTCAGGCTCTGCAGTAGGGATGCTGCCTGTTGAATCAGCAGAAGCACTTTCTGATAAATACAGGTTTCCTTTGGATTTTTCCCCTCTCAAGTGTTGCTGTCATTCAAACTTGTTCTGCTTGTGAAACCTGACATCATCTCAGCCTGAGGTTCTGTGTGGGAAGGAAAATGACCTCACTGGTTCATGTTTCCATTTTTCTTCCCTTTCTGCATTTGACAGCAGCAGGAGCACGTGATGGAATGGTGCACACAGACCCCTGCTAGGATCACTGCACAGATGGGAATGACAACTTTGGCTTTCAGGCTGCAGCAAGGCCCATGTTGCTCCTAATGGACCTTGACTCTGCAGCAGGCAGCCAGCAGAGTGGTGTGGAAAACTGTGCGTGCTGCCTTGGACTTTCTCTTGGTGTTCCCTCTATCCCAGGGAGAAGAAAGCAAAACACTTTCTATTTTCTGTATTAATACTTTTATACCACACTTAGGGGGGAGCTTAGGCACTGTTTGTGTTGAAAAGCATTCCAAGGCCTCAAAGACTAAAAATCTGATCAGATGAGAATCAAAGGGCAGTAGGGGAAGAAGCAGCATTGAGGTAACCCCCTGTCCCCAGTCTCACCCCAAAATCACGTGGCAGAGTTGGGCAGAGAAGTCTCATCTTGAGTCCTAGGTCACAACTTTGTCTTGCTGGTAACAGGATGTTTTTCATAAGCTTTGACTGATAATTGTGGCAGTGGCTTTCTCCCCAGCATGCTTTATCTCTGGAACCCTGAAAAAAATTGTCACCCTCACTAGTTGTAGAAACTTTGTGGTAAAGATTGTTTTGCCTCTCTAGAATGAGTTACCAAGGCAGGTAAAAGCATAGACTTTCCATGGTATTTTTTTTTTTAATTTTTTTTTTTTAATTTGGATCATGCCCCTTTGAATGATTTTGGTTTCAGAAAGTTAAAGCAACACTTAAGGAAACTTTAGGAGAGCTCTCTCTTTTCTTCATGCTTTGATCATGCAGTTACTTAGAATCTTTCATTGTCTTGTGCTTTTTTTTTAATATGCAAGAAGTTTAGGGGGATTCACATCTCTTACCTCTCTGACTTGCTAAGCACTGTGTGTGTTTGAGTATTGCAGCTTCATCAGGAGCAAAAATTGTGGGCTCTGTGCAAAACTGTCCTTACAGATGCTGAGCAAATATAGGTGGTCATGGAAAGTGTGACTCCTTATAGCCATCCCTGGAAGACACTGACAACAGCAGAGATTAGATCTTGAATAATTAAAGAAAACAAAATGCCTGTGGTTTTTTTCCAGTCTGTGAAGTTTAACAGAGAAAAAGGAAGAAAAGGGAAAGGATGGTCAGGCACCAAAGGGAGAAATGGTGGGATATGTGTGATTAATGCAGTTTTAACTTTGCTGTCTGTGATGACACTATGCAGTGATGGAGTGGATGTATTCTGTGATTTATTTGCTTCTACTTTAAAGTAGTGGAGCTCTAAAAATGACTAATGAACCTCCTTTCAAGGTTCATATCTATGACCTAATTCATATGTGCAGGAATCTTGTCTTCCTCTCAACTGCTGCATGAAGTTGAGGGTTGCTCATCTACAGAGCATTAGAGGCCAAAGCAGAGACCCTGGACAAGTTCCAGCACTAATAGCTGCATTCCAGTGAAAACAGGAATCAGATGTACTGTGCACATGATAGCCTAATTGGCAGATGCTATTTACCATATGTTAATTGCAGGTTGTGTTATAAGCTATGATGTTGATTAAGGCAGCAATTAGAGCAGTTCCTTGTGAGATGCTGAGTTTTTAAAGGTAATTGCCCCAGTAGATGCATTTTTATCAGTGTACCATTGCTCTTTAGAGCAAAACCTTATTAATGTGTATTTTTCCTAACCTCAGTAGGGCTAGTTTCTCCAGAGAAGTTCCTACCTGAGGAAGTGTCCTGCTGCATTTATTTATACATTTATATATTGCAGTGTTCTTTATTTAGACTATGGAAAACACTATGGCATGTGTGTTTGCATAGTATTTTTGTGCTACATCTCTTCCAAGACATATATGTGGATATAAAAGCTATTTGATGTAACCATCTGTAGGCCTGAATTGGGATTTTTCTCTGGAGTTTTTAACAATTGAATATGATAATACCTGGAGCACCATACCCCAAATGGGGATGCTAGTACCTAAATGAAGTTCAGCTTATGTCTTGTGGAGAAATTATGGTCTGGAGGCTGGAAATCAGTCTTTGGGTTGTGCAGAGCATGTGAAAAACCTCATGCTGCATTGTCTGTGTGGTGTTTGGTGTTCCATTTTTTACGTCCTGATTTCAAGAAGTCTTAAGATTGTCACGTAAGTAGAAATTTATTGTAGACAGTCAAATTTCTCATGAATGTCTGTCTGAAATTCTGTTAGGTCAATCTTGAAGATGCACACTCTTGGGGGGCTGAGAAATCCCTGTGTCTACATTAACCCCATGGAGATTTTCCTGTGTTATCTTCAGAGATGTTGGGTCAAGCACAGGTGATCTTGTTGCAGTTCTAAAGGGACACTAAAGATGCTGCTGCTGTTTTATAGGCTGAGAACAAGACAATGCTTGGGACTTGTCTGAGGCTTCCTCTGTTTTCTACCTCCTCCTCTTCCCTCCATTATTTTATATGATTTAGATGTCATTTATGGTTGCATAAAGAGGCCCTTTAATGTGTGCTTTGGTTCTGGCTCAAGCAAGGAAGCTGACAGCAATGGAATTGCTATTTCTGGAGAAGGCAGCAGTTTATCATCCTCTGCCACATTTGTCACTGCCCTCTCTCTCTTTCCAGAGCATACCACTGAAAGAATTTGACAGAAACCAGTTTTGTGTTTCTAGGAAATGAATAATTTGTTTCTTTCAGAGAAAAGTGGCCTTTAAAATTATTTTACCCCTGTAAAGAAAACCAAATAGTAATAATAATAGTAAAGCTGTTGCACTGTTTGACACCCTGGGAGGCCCCCATGTAAGGCCTTCATTCACAGAACATGTCTGTGGCTGTACAAGTTATTTTCTTTCCTTTATAATGAGCCTTTTGTAAAACGAGAACAGAAGTGACTCCTTCCTTCACAGGTTTGTTGTGGGAGTGAAAACTTGGAATCACTCACTGTGCAGTGGAAAACCTATGCATGGCACAGACAGAAACAAAAGCTTCAATATGGTTGAATGTTGACCAAAAGTGAGAAGAAATATATTTGTGCTTATGTATTGCAAGAAACCATAGAGATTTAGCCAGGTGAAGAGATAATAAAGTGTCACCTGAAGCCTCCTCTGTGTGGAGTTTCAGCTGTGTTTTCCTCATGCTGGAATTGCAGCTCTTTTCACTTCCCACAAATATGCAGAGGCCAAAGCCATGCCTGGGATTGGGGATTTGCTACTGGAAGGATCACTAAAACTCCAGGGGTCCAGTTCTGGCACCCTGGATGGAAAATTCCAAGTAGCCAGGCATTAACTGGAATTCCCCCTGTGCCTGAGTGGGCTGCCACTGCTCTCAGCAGAGCTCTGCCCAACTTCTGCAGCACAGAGCTGGAGTTCCAGGCATTGCACTGCAGTGCTGAGGTCTGTGGGAAAAAGTCAAGGAGCACTGTCTGCAGGAATTGTGCAGGCCAGTCCAAATTCCAGCAGAGGAATCCCCAGATGATAATTTTTTTGGAAGGTTTCTGGTCTCTGCTGGGTAGAAGTCAAAATTAGAAAAATATCTGAGATGATGAATGGCTCAGAGGAGAACAATCTAATTGTTTTGATGAAAGCTGTTTTGTAGATTAAACTCAGAGCTACAGCACCAGCCATTTAACTTTCCAAGCCCTCATTCTTCTCTTTTATTCCCCCCCCTTTCTTTCATTATCTATTTTTAATCTCCTGTTTCTGGACACACAGGTAGAATGAGCCCTGTTGCATGAAGCATTTGTTATCACAAGGCTTTTTGTGCACTCCTCCTATCTGACAGTTCATCAACACAGATTCCTTCTCTGCTGCTGTGTGGGCCTCTTTGCTAGACACAAAATCCTGCAGGGCAGATCAGCTGTCATTTTGGTGCCTGAAGAGGGGACAAGCACTGCTGAGGATGTTACATATAATAAATATATATTCTAAATTTAAAAGAATAACATCACAATGCCTTGAAGTGACACCATGCAGCTGCAACAGCTGGAGGTGCTGTAAGAGCTGCTTTGGGCCTCTGGTGTAATGGACCTCTCCAATTCTATTGCCAAACCTGTCTCATTCCCTCATTCCCAATCATCCTGCCCATCTCTTTCATCTTTTTTGATGCCTGTGTATCACTGCTTCTCTTTGTTTTTTAACATCCTCTTTCCTGTTGCTCTAATTTCCCTCTGCCCTCCTTGTGCTGTGTGTTCTGGGTGTGTTTTTTCTCTGAAGCACAGTGCAGATTGGTTTCTGCAGCTGTTCCTCCTGCCAGCCCTTTTCACTCTGCTACAGGTGGCAATGTTATTTTAAGTCTTTTCATGAAGGAGATGTGATCTGTGGTGGGTAGTGTGGCCTAACAAATGTAAAAGCATTGGGGGCTGTGGAGACCAGAGATCCTCTCTCTGGCTTGCACCCAAAGAAATGAACCCAAACTTCTTGTCATTGTCACAATGGGACAATGGGAATTCTGCTGGAGCAGGGCTCTGCCCTTCCAGATAAAACAGTCCTGCTCTCAGCTGGGGGCAGTGTTACCTTGGCACCCACCAAGTGGATGAATGGAGGCAGAATTTCACATCTGAGCTGCTTCATTCACAGGTTTTGAGCAGGACTGGGAAGGGAAGATGGAGTGTATTCAAACAGAGAAGTTCTTTGAACTGTGTTTTTGTATATTATGAGGTAGGAGAAATTAGTGGAGTTGATGACTGTTGTTTAATATTGTATATTTCTGCAACTTAAGATTAAGGAAATCCCGAGCCCTGGCAAGAGGGTTCTGTTTTATGTAAGGATTACATCAAATTTAAGCATCAGTCTTCTTGAATTCCACTTGGGGAATGAGTCCTGATGCCTATGAGATAGTTTTGCTGTTTATTAATCTAATAAACCCTTACAGAAAGGCTGCTTTGGATAAATGGCATGGAGACATAAAATTAATAAACTCTCCATGAGTGTTGCTAACAATGAGAGCTGGCAATAGACAACATCAGCTGGTTTCCCATGAGGAACAAAGAAATATCAAAGGGCTGTAAACAGCATTGCATTTTCTGTTTGCCAGATGAAAATGGGACACGTTGATGGTCTTGAATGTTCTGCCCATTTTGGCACATGCTTGCATTTTCAGTGGCTTAGCTGCTTGGTCTGAGATGTAAAAGAGAAAATTCTGCTGTTACGTGGTGAGAGAAGCCTCCCAGCATTTTAAACCAGCAAAATCCCTGTCATTCTTGCTGCTGTGACTGTTCTGAATAAAAAGACTGATGGCATTTTAGTTTATTACAACTCTTTCCCTCTAGACAGGATATTCTGTCTTCCACTTGCATAGTGAGGTTTATTTTGGTTTCTCTGTCCTGCTCAGAATTCATCATTGTGCCCTCCCTCCCATCATACAGGCAGTGGAAAGAACCTCCCAAAGCTTTTGTTTGAGTTTGATTTTTAGACTGAGCTGGTGCAGGTCTTGAAGAAGAGCAAAAACACTGTGAGAAGGATGATAGGATCCTCCTCAGTACCAAGAATTGGGAAGTTTCTAATCTGGTAGTGAAATAGTCACCCTACCTGGAAAAGGAGGTTTCACTGAGAGGCCTCTCTGACTTCTCAGTGTTCAGGTAACCCTCAGACTTTGGCAGCAAGTGACCATCTGAAAGAAAAAACTGTCCCCTGAAATGTTTAATTCAACTAAAATCTATTCTTACCAGGAAATTGGTGTAAAACCCAAGGAGGCTGAAGCTTAGCATGCTTAGGGTCTGCCAGTGCCAAGTTATTTGTCTCACTGCCTTTCTCTTATTTTCTAATCCAATTTTGTGTAGCCACAAAACAGAGTTCATGTTCATAGAATGTTTCAGCATTGTGCTTTGATGCCTAGATACCCAGAATTCATTCTGTTGTGTACTGCTGGTTACTAAACTGTTGAGTTATTTATGTTTTGGTGGGATGAGGAATAACATTTGATTTCCAAAGGCCTTGTCTTTTTTTTTTTTTAATTATTTTATACTTTGGGCAACAATGACTTGAACTCTGACTACTTGCAGTAACATTTATTTGTGGGCCAATGTCCTTGAGACAAAACAAACACATTGCTTTGCCTAATGTGGTTATCTTTCCTATTCCAAAAAATATGCAAAGCATAAAGAAAAATGTTTTGCAACCCTGTATCCTCTTTCCCCTGTGGCTGCTGTTGCATGGCAAATAATATGCATTATGGTATGTAGTTAGCTAAGCTTTTGCTCTGTGGTCAACCACAAATTTTCTCTGGAGTCAATGGAAGATTCAAATACTGGAGGAATCTGGATGTGAGTCAGCAGATACTGACCAGAGCTGGGTGAAAAAATGGTTTCTGTCTTTTAATTTTCATGAGTTCAAAATCTTGCTGAAAATTCATTGGGATGCATAGAAGGAGTGTGTTAAATAGGAAAAGATAAAGGGACACACTTTCTGTCTAATCTATATTCAGTTCTCCTTGCACGATTGAAGGTTGAAATGCCCCTCAGAGCAGCTGGGGGTGAACATTGGGGTCATTCTCTTGTGACAGTGTGGGTGCATTTGCCATCCTGTGCTGGGCTGTTACTGGTCATGACTCTCTTTATAGTTGTTCTTCATAGTTATTCTGAATGAATAATTGAATTATCCCTTTTTCTTTTAATGTAAGCTGGAGTGACTCCAGATAGCGCAAGTAGCAAACAATCCCACTCCTGAACACCCTGATGACAAGATGTTGCTTATCCAAGATGCAGGATGGACATGCAATTATTTTTACTTCACCTTAATTCTCTTTTCTCACCACTTAGCTTAATCATTAGATAGGTCTTTCTTTGATGTAACTAGAACTGATATATTTGCTCAGCTGAAGATGGATATTTCTGCAGGAATCTTCCATTCCATTGATCTGGTTTGGGGAGGTTCAGCCCCATGAACTCCTATGTATTTTATCAAAACAACTGCAACTGCCTCTGGACACATATTTCATATGAGTAATGGCCTAAAACATCTAAAATAAAATGTATAAATGGCAAAGCAGATGGTGAGCAAGAAAACAGAAGTTGATTATGCCTGATAAGATTTTGAAATGTGATGTGGAAGCTGTGTAGAGAAGACCTGGGCAGCAGAAACCTTTCTCTGAGGTCAGGCATAAAAAAAGCACAGAAGAAATGTGTAAGATGAATGAATGAAAAGCTGTGGGTAAAGAGGCTATTGGGGTAGTCAGCCTTTAAAAATAGTTAACCTCTGAGTCCTTGGAATGTGTGAAAATCCTGAGCTGAGTCTTTGGGCTCTTTGGTTTTCCTCTGCTAAGAGACTCCACACTCAGGTTTGTGAAGTGAGGACCACAAAGGAAAAAAAACGAGGGACTTTCACTGGTCTTGGACAGGAGCAAATTTCATGGAAACTGGGACAAACCCCTGACCAGAAGTGAGCAAAAGGTGCTTTAGTGTCTAAGGGAAGCAGGGCTGAACTTGCAAGGATTACCATGGCTGTGCTGAAGCCTTCATTAGAAGGGCTGTCCAAACAGGGCTTTTATCCCTCACACACTTGCACTTTAGTCATGCATCCTCCTACAGCCAGCACGGGCCTCAGCAGCAGAAGGCAAAATAATTGAGGAAATTAAAATGGTAGTCTTTTTTTAATCAAAAAATTGGTGTGAGAGGAAGAGGATGCCTTAAAAATAGGTGGTTCTGCAGACTGAACTAAATTTTATGACCATGTTCTTTTTTGCAAAATCTATAAATACTTTTTTGTTAGGGGGAAGGAGGGGACAGAGAGGGGAGAGAGGTTAGGAGGGGAATGAGAATGAAGTAAAACAAAATTCCTTTTTTTTTTTCTTTTAAAATGGAATGCTAACCAATCCCTTGGCAACAAAGGGTATGTTTATTTTTAATTAAAAAATAACATAGCTGGGTTGACTTCAGTTTTCCCAGCTGCTATTCTTCCATCACAACAGCTCTCTGGCCTCTTTTCCCTTGCTGATTTCTTTCATCATTTGCACTTAGCTTGTATGTGTTACATGGATTTTATGTAATATTTCCTACCACTGAAAGCAAGACTTAGCAGTCTAAACAAGTAGCTGGGGCTCAGTCATCTTGATTCTCATCTACAGTATCTGAGCATGCCCTTCCTTTTGGAAAAGTTTTAGGTGTGACCAGGATAACTTTTTTTCCATGTGCACATTCCTTGCTGTTTATGTGGCTGCCAAGTGAGGAGAGATTTAAAGCTGCGTTTTGAACTTATGAGTTGTAGCTCATTAAAATAAATGGGGTGGGTTTGGCAAAGCTCAGGTGTCACTGAGCACACAGGTAGTGTTTGAAGGCTGACAAGCAGCCTTGGTGGTTTTCCTCCAGATGATGGATTGCCAGCTGCCAGGTTTTGTGTTTGCACATTGGGTGGAAAGTTAGAAAATAGACATACTTGCCATGCCTTCTCCTGCAGCTTCATTTCCTCCATCCATGGGGCAGCGCAGGAAGAAGTCAGGGTGATGATGCATTTTTCAGCACCTGGTGACAAAGCTGATTACTTATGGAGTGGAGCTGATGGTGCCCATCTGTAACAATCAGTCTGCTTTGCTGAGCAGACTGAAATTTCAATGTTTGTGCAGACATCTAGAGGCCCTTGTGTTTTCAGGCCTATTGCTCCTTTTTGCAGGAGGAGATAGCTAATTTTTAGCTAATTAAAGTTGAGATGGTAATGCTGTAGCCCTAAAGGTTTGTGTGCCAGTCATCTCTGTTAAACACTGCCAGCAGCAGTGGGAGCTGAAAGCATCAAACCTCCAGCTGATCCCAGACAGGAGCTGGAATAAAAGCAGTGGTTTGTTGGGTCACTGGAAACACGCTATGGGAGAAAATACATGTATTAATCACTAATAATGTGACTGCTGGGACACTCTCTGTGATGCCTGATTTGCAAGCTTTCCATACCTAATAAAGCCACTTAAATAAAGTTCTTTGCATTGGTTTTTTTTGCATTATTCCTGAGTAAGTGGCAGCATTCTCTTGCACTGTGATGCTTTTCCTTTGTGGAAGTTTAGCTCTATTCATCTTGCTGCAGTCAAAAAAGGCAAGCCCAAATGCCTATGAATGCTTATAATTTGAAGAAATGACATTAGCCAAGCATTTTGTAAGGCACAAAAAAGGGAGAGATTGGAGATTTATGGGAACTGATAGGACCAGAGGTAGGAGATATCAGGACAACAACAATAAAGAGAAAGGAGGGAGAGAATCTGGGCCAAGACATTGGTTTAAATTCGGTATAGCAAGAACAAAAACAGGAGTGAGCAAATAAGCTGGAGAAAAGTGCAATGAGGGAAAGAAGAAGAAGAGCAGCAGAGGAAAAAATGGGGCAAAACCATCAAGATGTGATGCAAATAAGACACATGAAAACTTCTGGGGTGGAATAAGTGGATGTGAACTGGGTTATCCTGTGAGGAAGGTGATAGAGAATAGATGTAGAAAGTGAAAGGAATAAAATTTTTTTGTCTTCCATTTCGAAGTTTCTGGAGGATGGTTCAGCAGCCTGGTGTGTGCTTCCTGTGGGAACTGCAATGCTGTGTCCTCCCCTTGTTTTTGCAGCGGAGCAGCATTGGCTCGTTTCCAGTTTCTTCTTTTGGCATGTAATGCATTGCCCCTTGTAAAGATGGTTTATTTGAGATAGTACTTAAAGATTTGACAATAATCAAATGAAACACAGTGCTTGTGGTCAACTTAATCATTTGTCCCAAGTCTTTAGAGGGGATTAGAGAATTGGAATCTTTTGAGCTGTGTGTTACTAGGAAAACACTAGATTGTCCTCGTAGGAAGGAGGTAGGAATTTGGAAACTAAAAGTTAGTCTGAACTGAAAGCTGAAATAAATCCAAAAGAAAAGAAAGTGGAACCAAATGTTTCCTTCCACAAAATTTGGGAACACTCATTTTTAGGGTTCAATTTGGACTCCTTTTAGAACCCTTCCCCAAGGAGTGACCCAGACAATGGAATCCAACATTTTGCCTCATGGGAGAGGGTGTTCTCCAGGGATTTCTGCTATCCTATCTCCACAGAAAAACCCATGTGAAGGGAAGCCACAGAAGAGGTTCACATGAACCTCCCCTGCTGAGGGAATGCCTTCATTTGCACAAAGCTCTTTTCTGAACTGTTTTATTTTTATGGGAGCTGTGAGCTCCAGGATCCACAAATAGTAACTTTTAGTGCTGGCAC
Organism: Alaudala cheleensis; assembly: GCA_013398995.1. Taxonomy (NCBI): domain Eukaryota; kingdom Metazoa; phylum Chordata; class Aves; order Passeriformes; family Alaudidae; genus Alaudala; species Alaudala cheleensis. The sequence continues at coordinate 69,719 of VWYE01009048.1, read as the reverse complement.
TAATCCTGTCAATCAAAATGCTTCTCAGAAATGCCATTAATTAAACTTCCCTGAAAAGGATACAGCTCACAGAATTTTCCCTGCACCCCCCTCTCTTCCAACATCCATTCCACCAGTGTGTTTCCATTCAATAGCTGAAGAGGAGAAAATCAGAGCTTTCACAAGAGACCTTTTAGTTGTTTTAAATTTTTTTAGCTTACTTACGCTGTTCTTTTGAGCAGATTCTTTTATTTGAAATATTGAATGATGCTAGCAGCTGTCAAAATACGCTTTAAAGCAGGCAGTTTTCCATTTGCTGTCTGTTGGAAGAGGCTATTTTCTGAATTATTATGCAGTATCCCTGATGGATTATTAACAATTTGGATTAGAGCTCTGAGCTTTCTGGCTTAGAGCTGGCTCTGGCTCTTCCCTTTTCTGAAAGGGACAGCGAATTTGCAAGGAATTTGGGACATTTTTTTATTAGCAGCAAATAGTTCCCCTCAGAAGCACGTTCTGTAGCAGACACGCCTGCATCCCCTGCCAGTGATGCAGGGGAGCTTATGTTCGATTTCCAGATTGAAAACAGGGATGTTGCAAGCTTTGGCTCTTAAGTTTTGAAATGTTTGCTGTTCCAAACACCCAGTTTGGGAGGGGGACCCTCTCTCTCAGCTGTCCTTCCCTCGCTGCGCGTGTCGCTGCTCTGTTGAGCGAGGTCGGTGTGAGGACCGAGGGCTCCTCTGGAACAGGCCTGGCCTGTTCCTGCTGTCACTGATGTCCCTGTGGGAACTGCAGATCCTGCATGGAGCAGCTGAGGAGCACAAGCCTCTGTTTATTCCTGTGGTCAGGAACTGCTGATGGAAGCAGGAAGGGATGAGGAGCCTGGTTTTCTGCTAATGTGAATGCCACTGCTGTGTGGTTAGCAAATGGTTTCTGCTTAGTAGCACAAATGTGGCCAAAGAAGGAAGCAAGTGCTATATTTGCATGGCCAAGGGTGCTGTTCCAGCCCACAGCTGCTCAGATGCACACATACTTTGCTTGTTAGTCTCTACTTTCAGGAATTATCATGCAAAGATCTCACTATCTACTTACACTCAGTGCGAGCTGTACCTAGTTCTCCTTTTGGTTGTGTTTAACCTCAGGAAGCACTTTGCTTTCTTTCCTGCTCTGTGCCCAGGATGTGCAGAATGAGACCCTGTATGTGGGGCAGTTGATGTATCTGGAAGATGTTCACTTTTTTTGGGAGAGTATCATTGTGAATGTAAGGGGAGTGACTTTCCTCCAAAATATTGGGGTGTCCTGCTGCTCAGGTCAGCCTAAGGATAACTGGTATTTTACAGTGTTGGAGGGGAAAGCTGTCATTTTCTGTAACTTTGGAGGATGGATGAGTTTCTCATGAAGAGAATCTCAGCAGTGTGGCAGAA
>VWYE01009048.1:45721-68286 GCA_013398995.1 Alaudala cheleensis | reverse complement strand
TTTCCTGCTGTTATTTTCATGACATGAGGGAAAAGAAATAATCTGCACAACAGCCAATATTGAAATCTATGGATAAATATTCCTAGCTGTAACTGGGATGTGATTCAAGCTTTACAGCCACTCTGTGGCTGTCACACACTGTGACTCTATCATGGTGGGAGTGGGGATGGATGACAATAAAAACAACCAAACCAGAACCTTCTTATAGGTGCCAGTGAAAGGACAGTAATTGAAAGAAAAAAAGAAAATCCATTTAAATGTAAGGAAGAACTTGATTACCGTGAGAGATCACCGCTGGAACAGATTTCCAAGGGAGGCTGTGGTGTCTCCATCCTTGGAAACAGTCAAACCCCAGCTGGACATGGTGCTGGGAGAGCCTGCTTGGAGTAGGGAATTGGACTGGGTAATCTCCAGAGATGTGTTTTAACCTGTGTGCTGTGATCCTGTGAAATATTTGCTGTTATTACAGACTGGAGGATGAGTCCTTTTATCTAATAAGCTGCAAACACAGAGTGCAGTAGGTAGACTGGGTTACCTCCCTTGCACTTTTCAACTCTTCTTTATGTTCCTGCTCTCTCCTGCTGCTGTAATTTCATTTTCCTAAGTGATTACATGTGTAAGTGGGACTGAAACCCAGGTGTGCCATTTCCAAGACAGCTTTTTAACCACCTTGCTGTCAGGTTTGGGATTGCTCCATTGTATGGGATGCAGAATACTTTGTGTGCATACCAGAGCTAGCTGTGCATTAGGTGAGTGAGGACTCTGTCACGGGATTTATTTCAGTGTTGGCAGCTGCTGAACCTAATGGAAAAAAGCTGCCATGGAGATCAGTAAATATATGGATTCCACCTTTGACTCGGGCATTCTGGAAGTCACAAGTAGAGTATTTGTGGGAAGGAAGCATCATTAAATACTTTCCCTGCCCCTGTGTTCTACTCCAGGCATCTGATATTGATCACCACTGGGATCTCTTGGATAAAACAGAATGCCTGCAACACAGAGTTTGATAACTGGGCTCCATAACTTTATTTCCACTCAAAGCCACCAGGTGCAATGGAACCAAATCCATTATCAGAGCAGAGGGGAGTGAAACCATGCTTTTCTTTGTGTGTGCATGCATAGACTTCCTATAACCCTCCCCAACCCACATTTAAATGTCACAGGTCAACTGCTGAATGACCCTGGATGTGATTTGATTTCCCCAATTTCTATAATCAAGAGAGCAGCAACTCCTGAATTTCTTAAGCCACAAAGTACTTCTGATCAAGCATTTTTAAGAACTTCTAATAAAAGCTTTTCTAAAACTGTATTTAATGGCTACTGTCCTGTGTTATCTGGGAATCTAGTGCCCCTGTTAGCTGGAAATTGAGTGTTGAATGTGCAGTGCTGGGTGTGTGCCAAGATCTGGGATGCTCTTACTGCCATTGCACAAATGAGAGCAGAGCATGAACCCAAAGTTTATGGTCAGGGGAATTCGAAGAACTGAAGAATCAGTAAAAATGGTGCCAATTTTACCACTGAAGATTACAGCCCAGAATGTGTCCAAACCTGAGGGGTGTTTGTTGGACTGGAGGGTTTGGATTTATGGAGTCTGTTTTTTGACCTGGGCCTGAACTTCCTTCATGCTTAACTTGTATGGAAATTACCTGTTTGTTAAATTGTTCATAACCCTTTAAGCTTACAATAGAAGCTCTTTTGGAAGGCAAACACTTGTGAGAGAATATTTCAGTCATTTTATTGATATCACAAATTATGTTGAATTGATCCAGAAAAGTGTTGGTTTAGAACAGAGCAAATCCAAGGACAACAGCAGAAAAGGTCTTCACGACTGTGGGAAAGACAATGAAAATGTTTTTGGGGATTGTCTCTGCTTTAGAAATCTTGAACAGATTGACAGAGAACAAATGGTCTGAAGCAGAAAAGGGCTTTTGGACCCAGGCCCCTCCAAAAGCATGATCTGAAATGTCTTGAAGTTATTCCTGCTGAGAGTCAAGTAGAGCACATTTAATAATAGAAATGAGCAAAGTAAGAGCCTCGATTTAATGTAAGAGATGGGATTAATTCAGTGACCTGGAAGGGCCTTATCATGAGTTGAAGCTCTGGACTGACAGAGCCTGGTCTGCTCTTGTTGTAAGCAGGTATAACCAGGGAGAGGAAGAAGATTTGAAGCTCTTGGTGGTTCTTTTCATACCCTGATAAATCAGGGATGTCTTCTGATATTGTTCTTTTTTCTTATGTGATATATGCACAGTAATGCTCAGCATCAAATGGGGGTTGAGATCTCTTGAGTCTAATACTGAAACTCCTCATACATTGGATCAGATTCTTGGCTTTGGCCACCCCAGTATTTGCAAAAATGTGAATCAGTGACAGGTGTCTTAAAACTTAGAGACCAGACCATAAAATGGTTGTTGAAATTATGGAACAGTCATTTGTACTGAGTCCTCAAAACTCTGAGTTTCCTGTCAATAACCAGAAATTAATGCAAGTAACAACCTCATGCTATTATCTTAAAATAACTGAAAATAGGTTGACTTCTAAATAATCCATTTCCTCTGTTGGCAGCATGAAGGTCCTTGTTTGTAAAGAGAACAGACCATGAGAGGCTCTCTGAAGAAAGCTTGCAGTTTTTATTTTTACTCTGGTGTGTCTGTGTACTACCAAAGAGGCAGCTGAATGCAGGGCCTGTCTTTGGGGGAAAATACCCCAGTTCACTGAAGTTTGTGAATGCTCACTGCATTTTCCAGTGCCCATTTTGGGTTCTGCCAGATCACCCAGAAACTGTTCAGGGTGGGGAAGCCCATCCCAATGCAGGGCAACCCTTTTGGTGAGCCAGCTCATATTCTCAGAGGACTCTTCCTCAGACTCCAAGGAGTCTTTGAGTGTCATTGATTTAGAGTTGATTGCTGTGTGTGTAAAGATCTAAGGGTTTATTTTTTTTCTCCTGCACCTTTACTTCTGAATGATGAATTCAGTTTGCCTGTAGAAATTCATTACTAGGAACCCTTTCCCCAGCTGGTAACATTGACTTTGAAGTTCTAAAAAACTGAATAGTTTTGTATCATCTACAGACTGTCATCTTACTGTTTATCTGCTTTTGCAGAGTACATTTTTGTGCATGTTTTATACTGCAGGGAATATCCTATATCCTTAAGGGGGGCTGTGCTGGAAACCTGGCTCTGCTGTGGAAAATTCAGTCCTGATCAGACAGTGTGTTTCACCTTGTTCTAATGAGAATCTCTATCAGCTTCACTTAAAGATGTTTTAGTGACTGACTTGGTTAAGAGATCTTGGGAAATCAAAATCTCCTTTGGCAAATTCTAATTTCTAGAGCTTTTGACAGTGGGTTTTGTTGGTGTCTTGAAACATTTAAGTTCTATTCCATACTTTAAAAACCCCAAAACTTTCTAGGAGTGCCATTAAAGAAGACTTTACCAAAGAAAAATGAAGAATGCAGAGTAATTATGCCTTTGCTAAATAAGGTTCTTTATTTTCTGTTTTTGTGTAGAGATCACCTCAATTTTCTGGAGTCGTCATTGTGATTCATCAAGCTGCTGGTTTGTTACTGAAAAGCTCAGAATACTTCCTCTGATTGCCTTCCTGTGAGTATGATCAAAGAACTTACCTCAGACTTCCTTTCCTGTGGTTATTCAGAAGCTGGGAGGTTTATTTGAGGCTTTTTTTTTTTTCTTGTGTGTTTTCTTACTCCTTTGGTAGGCTGATCCAAATTCCTCTGAAAATCAGTGGAGAACCCTGCAGCAGACCCTTGGCTCCTGTCCCTCTGGTGTCACTGACACCAGTGATTTAAAGTGTTTCATGGGAATTTTACCTTCAACTCAAAATCATTGTGCTTCACAGTCATCTTTTTGTCAGTGTATGGTCATTCTTTTAAAAGTTCTGTCTCTCCACTGGATTTTAGCAAGTTTTGTCTTGCAGTGGGAGTCTTAAATCATATTTACTCGTGTTATGATCACAGGCTGATGTGCCACCATCCTGTTGCGTCTTCCCTTTGGAGCAAGCAGGCTCTGAGCAGTATGTGAGAGACCCAGTGACTGTGTTTACTGACTATTTACAACATGGAACACTTAGACTTTTTTTTGTTTTTTTTTTACAAACATTGTTCTTTCGCTGCCAGAACAAGTGAGGGCTCACAGACCATTTAGAGGAAGTGTTTATAACGTGTGTAAACTTTAGCCCCTCAATATACGGAAATTCCAGGCTGGAGACAAACTGTGGACTGGCTCTGAGCTTGAGCCGTGCATTCTGTGACAGCAGAATGATGGGTCAGAAATACTGCCCCAGCATTGAGTCAGCTGCATTAAACACCATCCTCTTCAGTCAGTTCAGGGTACAATGAGCTGCTTGTCACTGGTGGGGGGACCACTTTCTCTTGCCCCTCTTTTTGGCAAGAGCAATGTGGAGGAGGAGATGCACAGCAGCAGGCTGGGCACTGCTTGCGTTGCCTTTCATCTCCAGCAGCTTTCCCTCCCCACCAGCATTGCTGGGTCCTGGCCCACTTCAGCTGGTTTTGTCATCATCCTTGGGGAAGCAAATTCAACTTTGTCTGCACTTGTGAGGAGGTTTGTGCAAGTGCTGAATGGGCTGATAATCGTTGCAGGCTGTTCTCTGCCCTGGCTGGTGCTTTCGAGCCTTTGTTGGGGGGAGTATTTGAAACTGAAGCCAGATGCAATCTGGTGTCTCCAGTTGTAGGGAATGCTGATGTTTCAAAATGAGGGTTTCTTTTTGATTCAGCCTAAATGTTCTAAAATTTCCCATGGAATGCTTCTTCCCATGAGATGTCTGGCTTTAAGTTCCCATGTGCTTCCACGAGGAGAGTGTTTATGAGGTATTTAAATTCCTTAAAAATACGAATCCAGGCAAGGGGGAAGCCATACTGTCCAAAAGTGGGATCATAAATGGAAGTCCTTTTTCCCTGTGCTAAGGATAATAGTCAGAGAGAGCAGTGACTGCTCTCCAGAGTGTTTCTGATACCTCAGCAGTTGGAGTTGTATTTGCAGACAGGTGTGAGCACGCAGGCTGTGGTGTTGAACTTCAGTTCCTCAGATCTGAGGCTGAGCTGGGGCTGGTTCCCTATTTTGGCTCATCAGTTCCATCTGCAAATCCATCCTCCAGGGACTCAGCCGCCTTCTCCAAGTGTAGGATGAATGCTAAGTGCCACCTCTCATGCAGAAGCCCCTCTGGTGCTTGTCATGGTGACAAAACAATTCTGTCACAAAGAAGTAAAGGCAAAACCTAATCATATTTGCCATACTTTGCCTCCCCTTTCACATGGCAAAGCTGGCTGAACAAGGGGATTGGTTTTAGGGGATGTGAATGAAAATACCATGGAATAGGCCATTAGTTGTCTGTAGAAACTTATGAAAGCAAATGTTGTGGACCAATGCACTGATTTGGAAAATTAGAAAAACCAGCATTATCTCTGTATTGGAAATGAGGCACAGCTCTTTATCTGAATATAAAACAGTAACAGTTTAGTATGATCAAGACAGTCCTGTTAAGTGTTCTGTTAATTATTGAATACAGTCAAACCTGGCTTTGGAAGGTAATCTGACATGCTTATATGAATTACTTTCAAAAAAATAAGTGCTACCCTCAAAGGTTAAGGTTCAGAGTCACTAGATAGGGATGGTTGCTTTTTATTTTCCCTTGGAAATGTTGAAAGATGTTTGCCATTAGGAAACGTTGTGTAAGAAAGGGTTTGGTCAGCTTTCCTCCTAAATAATCAAGCCTGAAAGAATTTCTGTAGAGTCTCTGAAGATATTTCCTATGGCTTTACTGTGCTGAGGTAAAGTTAGATGAACACAGGGTCTTCCTTCTCTCATCCATCCTCTCTGCTGCTTGGAAAAGGAGGGGCAGAACTCAATCTTGCCCAAGTTCCCCTGTAACTTCTGGGACCTCAGGTGACCTCTGTGTCCAGCTGGGCCACTTTTTGGGAAAAGCTCTTTTATGAGAGATGAGAGCCTGGTGGGTTTTGTGTTGCATTGGGTGGCTGAAGAGGTGTTACAACTGTTTGGAGTGGCTGTAAACAAAGCTAGAGCATCATTGAGATATAGAAAGTTACTCTTCATCTAATGATGACCCAAACAAGTAAACATGTTGGGACTCAAGTTCTGGATGAAGAACATTTTTTGTTTTCCAGAAATTACAGCACCTAGGAATTGTAAAAGGGACAGCCTGAGTACCTGAAGAGAAATCTGCTTCTGATAAACCATGCCTTGTCAGACAGAGGTTTAAGAACATTTGAAAAAAATATTAAAATTATTTTAAAAAAATCTGAACAAGCTGAAAGAGCATATGTAAGGGTTAGATCACTGTGAAGGGACTTGAGTTGATTATTTGGATCTTCTCAGTAGGCAGGGAGCAGGAAGAGCTCACTGAGAGGAGGTGGCAGGAACATATTCTGCACTTTGGCTCTGCTCAGTGGCAGGGAGTCCATCNGACTCAAGTTCTGGATGAAGAACATTTTTTGTTTTCCAGAAATTACAGCACCTAGGAATTGTAAAAGGGACAGCCTGAGTACCTGAAGAGAAATCTGCTTCTGATAAACCATGCCTTGTCAGACAGAGGTTTAAGAACATATGAAAAAAATATTTAAATTATTTTTAAAAAATCTGAACAAGCTAAAAGAGCACATGTAAGGGCAAGATCACTGCTGTGAAGGGAGTTGAGTTGATTATTTGCATCTTCTCAGTAGGCAGGGAGCAGGTGGAGCTCACTGAGAGGAGGTGGCAGGAACATATTCTGCACTTTGGCTCTGCTCAGTGGCAGGGAGTCCATCAGAGAGCAGTGACAAGCACAGCTTGGGCACAGCAGGAGCTGTGTCTCTGTCCTCTGTGCAATATTGCCCTCCTAAGTCAGGAAATGCATGTGCTGAGGGAAAGATAGGCTGGGAGCTATTCTGCAGTCTTCATTGACAGCTGCTCTCTCTCAGCTCCATCACAATAAGCCCTCCTGCCACTTTAAAACTGCATTTCTGTTGCTGCTGCTTTGAACTTGCCAGGGCCATTGTTTGCTTGGTGTGTGCAACTTCACAGAGCAGACTCTGATAAATGGGGCCAATTATCCAGAACCCTGATAATGATTATACTGTGCACCACTACACAGATTTTCCTTGCCTGCAGTTTGGTGATGCTTTCAGACCATGCTATGCAAGACCCTTGGCCCAATATTTCTATATAATGTGGAATGAGAAGTAGCTGTAATTTTAGAGGAGTATCTTGTCTCCAGCTCATGTTGTGCACTCAGGTGCTGTGGTGGCCTCAGAAGCACATTGTTAGATGTTGATATGAACTGAGCTTGAACTCCCCATCTCTGGAAGTTCCCCATGCCTGTTTTCCAGCAAGAGCCTGGTGTTTTTTGCAACCTTTCCTCACGTGAGCTCTGTGGGTTTGGAACTGTTAAGTCTTTGGCCTGACTCTCACTTTCACTGGAGTCCCTTTACACAGTTCAGGCATTCTGCTACAGGGGTCTTAAAATGAAAGTAGATGACATTTAATAGTTTAAATGAGAAACAGGTCCCCTAAAAAAAATAACTGAAATTGGTCTTCCCTAAATTGTTGAGTGCTGACCTTGAAAAAACCCTTACAGTCTCTGCAGGCAGACTGGAATTTTTTGAGGAGAACAGATACCCCAAACTTAAGAGAATACCTGAGGCAGGGTTTTTTTCTGCTCTTCTTTTTAGGGGGAAATTCTTTTCCATTACACTTGGTACCCACGTGTCTGTCTTAAAGCACTGCTTATTTGTCACTGAACTCCAGAACTGCTGCTATGGCATTCTCACCCTTCTTTAGGGTTTTTTAAAATTTGCTGGTTTTAACAATTTACATTTAACATGTATTCTGGTTTTGTGAACATGTTAAAGACTCTGTTTGCATTTTGAGTGTTGGGAGGGCTTTTCTATGCGGGAGGCAGTGTTTAAATATGTTTTGAGAAGGGGGGAGGCAAGAAAAGCTGTCATCCATCAACTGGTATTAAGCCCAACTTTGAAAGTTTGATACAAACGAAATCTGACTGTTAGTGCAGACATGATACAAATTAGCTGTGACTTTATGATACCAGCTGTTTCTCTGACAGGGTAAAAGGGCACATAACTAGAATAGCATCTTTTGTTGAAAGCAGTGTTTCCCTTTGTTAGATGTGGGAGCCTCAGGCAAAAAAAAAAAGTCCTAGTCTGTAGTTATGTGACATGTGCAGTCTGCAACATGTTCATGGAGCTCGGGGGGCTTTTTACTGATGTTTTTCAAAGTCAGGGTTATCTTAAGTGTACTATTTTTGCTGGTTTTATCACTGGGAGACAAATCTCTGTCATGTTTTTCCCTTGTGTTAAAAGCGAGGATAATCTGAGTGCTGTTTTCCTTGTAAGTACAAAGAAAATCCTGGACAGCAAAACCTGAGAAAAGTCTACAAATCTCAATGTAAAATTTAATTGAAGTAGTTATTTTTACTAATTTTCCTTTCTCTCTCTTTTTTTTTCTTAACAGAATTTTCAGGGCATTTTATTCCATAAAATCTCTACATAATCTCTAAAAATAATAACAGTGAGCACTGAGATGTTACTGTACATCTGCGTCCCTGCTTTGTATCTCTGACCTTAACACCACACTACCCCTGGCTAACTCAGGCAACAGAAAGCTGGCTGTAGCATGTAAATAAACTGAAACAATGGGATTTATGAACAAATCAAATTAATCTTCTGCCACTGGACTAAAAACCAGTAAATTTTCAAGATTTATTGCTACAGGTACCAGACCTGCTCCGTTTGGATCAGTCAGGGAAGGGGCAATATTAACAATGGAGTTGTTATTATTAGACAAATACTTAACCAAGGGTGCCACAAGGAACAACACTGAGGCTAGAACTGCTCAGAGAAGCAAAATTGAGGCTGAGTACCTTTTACACTTTCTTAGCCACTGTGAGAGATGGTTGAGCAAACAAACCCACCTCCTACTGAAGATGCAGAAAGTAAAAAGTACATGGATGTAGAATTGTAGCAGGCCATGTGAGTGAAAAGGCAGAGCTAAGTGTGTTGAAAAATATTCACTTCTACTTGTAAACTTCTTGGAGTAAATTTTAAAGATAAATACATTTCAAAAGAAAAGTTGAGGATGCAATAGCTGTTGAGTTTTCATGCGTTGCTGGTGATAATATGAAACATAAAACAGAAAATTCCAAGCACTGCTAAATAGGACTTGGCCATGTCCATTGCAGACATCCAGTTTTACTGTCTAACATCTGTTTCTGAAATTATGTCAAGTATTTATTTAAAATGCCTTACCATGATAGTCTAACTGACAAGAGAACATCTTGTTTTCATGAATGTGTAGAGTGGTATGTCAACAAACAAAGGCCCATACATGACATTTGAAGAACAAAACCCAACCACAAGGAGTTCCACATTCTGTATTGATTTTTTTGTTGTTGTTGATGTAAAAGTCCCCTTAGCCAGCTTTTGCTTATGGTTCTATCCCTGCAAATCTGGAGGATCTCCAAGGAGAGCTTAATGTATCCCTTCCATCCCTGCAAGCAGGCTGAGAGTGGGAGCACAGGGCTGGCTGTGGATGCAGTCAAAGTGAAAATGTGTGTGAGATGCTGGAGAAATGTGTTAATCACAAATGTGAAGAAATAACCAAGGGGGAAAATTATTTGGAGAACTTAAAGTGGTAACATTTTTAGCAAGAAAATTGTGTGCTTTCAAATGTATGATAGCTGCAGAAGCCATCACCATCATCCCAGCTCAGTTTTCTGGCCATGATGTAAGAGGTGAGAAGGGATGCTAGCCCTCAAATCCCAGAATTTAAATGAATCTTTTTATTATCTGAAAATGCATTCCTTTTAATGAAAACAAATTTTCCCCCCTCAGTTTGAGTCCTGAACTGTTGAGTTGTATTGTTCTGAACTTCAGTCAAGCTGCCACATTCCTCCTCAACATGCTGACATTCAGTGGTGAAATGGTATTGGCTCTTTTGGGTGTTTGGGAGAGGGCAGGCAGCATTTTGTACTCAGATGTGCCTCCCATCCTCTGGATGAGGAATTTGTGCAGTGACTGAGTCACAGTCAGGTGCTTGGGTACCCTCTCAACAACACAAGGAGACCTGGGGCTTCTGGAGAAGCCTCTTTATCCACATGGCACATGGGTTATTCCTAAAGTTGAGTTACTCTGGGATTTATGGTTGATGATGAAGAAAATCCCTTTATTTTAAGTTCACAGTGTTTTGCAGATGCTGATAATGCAGAATGACTCAGGTGTGTGTTTCATTTTGTTACCCCTCTGGCTGGTGCACTGCTACCCTCAGGTTCATTTCTGTCACAACTTCATTGATTTGTGAGGGTCAGCAAATCTTTATTTGCTGTGGTTGTTTGGAATCACACTCTGATTTTTCCCTTTGGAAGACTGTACGAGCAAAAACTCTATTCTGTAGGAGTAAAATGGGCAAAATGTGACCTTGAAAGTGAGTAAACATTTAAGGACTTGCTTCTGCCTTCTGAACATCAGGTTCATTCTTATATAGTTGTATTGATCTTACAGGTTCTTTTCTTTCCCCCCTTTTTCTCTTTCTTTCCATCCCTTGCTTTCAATTTACTTTCATCTTTTAATTTCTTCCACCCAGCCCAAAGCAAAGATCTGTAAGCAATGGTCTTGTTCAAAGTAAGGAAGCTGGCTCCAAAACCAACCTTGCTTCAGTTTTAAAACCTTGCTTGAGGGAGCCAGAATCCCTTGACTTAAATGATTTAATTTTCAAGCAGTATGAATCATGCAGCAACTGCACAAACTCTGGCTAGAATATATTGTACATGTGTTTGTTCTTTAGGCAGTAAGGAGAGAATACAGAACTGGAGGTCATTTGAGTTACAACTGCTTCAACTGCTTTGGGGGATTTTTATTTTTTTGCTTTTTCCTCAAACATTCCTTCTAACAAATGCAGTTTAAATGGGTTTGTTTATACGGCGTGGAATTGGAAAGGCCCAAACTAACCAGGCTTTACACAATGTGGCCTTCTTCCAAATTAATCTAAAATATTTTAATCCCTCTGGAGTTCCTTTATCCCCTGCATCTGTGCTATAGTGGAGACACATTTTTAACATTTCTTTGAGGAAAATTACCTTTTTTTTTCCCCCTCCAACTGTACTCAGCAAGGTCAGTGGAGCACTGTTATGTGCTATTTAAACATCTGAGATTCATCATGTATCTGCACAACAGAAAGAATCATCATAAAAGGTCTAATGAATCCCGACTGCTGGCCAAGTAAGGGAGTCCCCTTACGGATACTGGGGATTAGAGACAAAGAATCCATGCAAAACACAGGTTTTTACACTTCAGCTTTTGCAGTTCATGGCTGGGCTACCCCTCAGGAAGGGAGCAGAGAGTGTTTGCGACCCCCAGAGCAATTCTGGCAGATCACACCCTGCTTGAGCCAAATTCTGAGGTCGTTGCATGGGCCAGGATGTTCTCTGGGTCTGGCTGGAAGCAAAGGGGGGGTCCCCTGGTGGAGCTTCTTGCCCCTGGGATAAGAGATGCTCCAAGCCATGGGCAAATTCCAGTGCTGGCTATCTCAGCCCCTGCCTGTGTGCCTGTACTTGGTTTTTAGCCCTTCTCTGGTTTCTTGTTCAGTAGCAAGTTTAGGGGTCTGAACTTATTTTTACTACCTGGGAATTGAAATACTGAGACAGGCCTAAAAATTTTGATTTTGGTAAAATTGGTTTCCAGGCGTTTCAGAAGCCACTGCTACTCCCTCAGTTGGCTGAAGGAGTCAGTCAGCCTGAAATGGCCATAGGGAGCAGCTACAGCTTGGATATTTAGGGATGTTTTATCTGGAAAACTTGAACATGGGCATTTTTATCTGAAGCAATGTTATTTAGCTTTTTTTTTTTCTTGGTAGATGACACCAGGGCTGGTTTAATATCTGTGTTTGTTCTAGACTCATTGACCCTCTGAATCCTGCTAGATAATGGAGTTCAGATAACTTTAAGATTGAACCTCTGAAGGAAAAATGAAATGCTGAAGAGCTCTGTTCTGTGAAGGCCCAGGGTTCTGCCACAGCTGTTTTTTAATTCTCATCACTGAAGTCCTGCAGAGAAATGAGCCTCTCTGCCAACCTGAGGACAGGCTGGTGGCCTTGTCCTTAATCCTGGTGGGCTCTGCCTTTCTCAGCTGTGCTGTGTAGGGAACAGAGCTGATCTCCTGCCCAGGGGGCTGCAGGATCTGGGCTGTGGGATGGCACTCTGGGATGGGCATGGTCGGAGTGAAACCATCACCCCAGGCTGTCCCTGCTCTCAAATGAAGAATCACACCTACCTCAGACACATTTTCCCCATCTTTTCACATAGTCAGAGGTATTTTGGGACCACTGCAAGCCATACAGTAATGGAATAAATTCCAAGTACAGCAGGAGACCACAGTGGAGGAAAAACTCATTATGTGCCAAGGGCATTTCTTTTACTTTTTCTCCCAGTACTGGAAAATATTCCCTAAATAATACATCTGGATGTGGAGGAGAAGAGAGGGAAAAGATGAAAAACAATCCTTTAAATTCAGTAGGAGCCTATTTAATGGCTTGTTTAATCTGCCAGCTGGCACAGCATTGACTTCTTGCTGCACATACTTTAAGAAGACCTATGTAGTTCTTGGAAGTGAGGTTATATTAAGTTGTAGAAACTTAAATATGGATAAATTGGCAAGGCAGCTTTTTGGTACTTAATAGAAATCAAGAAACTGCTTAGTCATCTCCAAAGATATTTCTGTCTCCTTTTTAATATAAATACTAAAGTAATATGGATTTAAAGCAGTAGCAAAGAGTAAAAATTCAGATCTGTTCCCTGTGTGTGCCCTCTTTGAACTATAAGCACATCCTTGAGACTTTGAAATCACATGTATTCCCTACACTGCTTTGGGCAGTGTTTTTACAATGTTTGTGACAGCATTTTCTTTGAAGTAACATTACGAGTTTGTACATTATGAATTTGTGTCTTCTGCAGCACTCCCTGGCTAAGAAAACTGGTGCTATCTCTATGTGGATTTTATTGGGGGTGTCTTGCAAGTGATATCACCTAATAGGTTCTCTAGGGTGTAGTTTGCATCTATTTTATATGACTCTAAGTGTTGATGCTTTTGGATTTTAATTGGCTTTGTGTGAAGGTAGATGGGTGCAACTGAGAGCAGACTTGATGTGTCATGTACATAATTACATTTACACTTTCTGTTCCTGAAAAGTTGGGTTGCACCAAGATGCATGTCTTCTGCTTTCAGTTACTTTCATCAGTGGAAAAGCCAGGGAGAAAGGATTTAACTGGAGAGCAACCTGTCTTTTGTGTTTAGGGACTCCTTTCACAGGATCTGAAGTGACACTTGTCAGTATTTACAAGCTGTAAAGGTTTTATTTGCTTCAGGTAAGCATTGGAAAATCTGGCTGTTTATTTAGGATTTTCAGATAAGGCTTTTATTTTCTTTGTTCTCCTTAAAGGGTGCAGGCTATTTTCAGGTTGGTGTGATGGTTTTATTTTGGTATTTTTGTTTATTTGTGTTTTTTTTAATCTGGGGTATGGATTGTAAGAATCCTCCAAGTTTGCAAGCATTATCATCTGGGATTTTAGTTTGATTCTTCCCTGTACACATCCAGCTGCACCCTGTGGCTGTGAAAAGGGGGCTTCATGTGCCTCTGGTGCCCAGAACTGACCCTGTGACCAGTCCTGTGTGCTCTGTGCCTCTGTCTGAGCTGGGTGGAATTACATGGCAACAAGGGAGGCTGGAGGAGATCCCACAGGGGTTCTGCATCCTTATGGAATTTATGGATTTTTTTTTTTTTTTTGCCTCTAGACCACACAGATATCTGAGGCACTGTTCCTAAATAAATGAAACAATTTAAAATTTTATTTGCTTTATGCAGTGCTCAAGTGTAACTTTCTTTAGTCACATTAACAGAAAGCATTCATGTGTGTCTGTGTGCACACAGGATCCTGTCAGGTCTCACCTGTCTGTTTATTTGACTCTGAGCCAGGCCAAAGCCTCAGTGCTGTTGGGACTTCTGGTTTGGTGACATTGTTGTGCATTTCCTTGTTTTCAGCTGAACTCAGCCTGTAGTGGGGGGGGTGTATGATGTAGACTTTGAGGGATCTATGACATCTATTTTGTGATTCCCTGTTTGAATGCTCATGTTGGAAGGCTTTGTGTTTTTGCTGCCCTGCTTTACCTCGCTGAAGCCAGCACTGACCTCCTGCTTCAACTTTCAACCAAAATGACACGGAATTGCTGCTCATTAGAGATAAATTTATAGGCCTACTTGGCAGGAAACAATCTGGGTTTCATTTTTTAAGATGACCAGAAGTGTGAGCTGGAAAAGCCCAGCAGAAATTTCTGCAGCTGGAGCCATTCCAGGTGGAATTCCACAGATTTCCAGGATGTTCTGCCATTGAATAACTTGCCTTTCAGCTGCAATGTATCTGTCATGGTGACACGTCCTTTTTTTGGTGTAAGTGTAAAGATATTGGGAGGGATGAGTTAAAGTTTAAAAGCATCTGGCAACACCTTGAAAATGTATCATACATTTCTTCCAAGGAACTGGATGGACACAAAATACTGTGTCTCTTAGGGCAAAATTAGAAACATCATCAAACCAAAGAACTTTTAGGTGTGTTGGGGTTTTTTTGTCATATTTCTTTTTTCTTTAAAAAGGCAGGGATGACCTCTAAAACCTACTATTGTTGCTTGGTGTAGGCTCAATAGAGCAAGCAACAGAGACCCCCCTCAACTCTCATTAGGGTTTATGATGTTCAGCACTAGGCAGAGCTGGATCCTAGAGCTGCATGTTTTAGCACAGAAAGAAAAAGGGTTGAAAACACAAAACTGAAGCCACAGCAAGCTGGCTGCATTGTATCTTCATATTATTTTCTATTACTATTTTATGACTGACTATGTAGCTTAATGTATCATGATTTTGTGTTTTGAAGCACGTTCCAGAAAACATGTGGAGTTTGAAGCCTGGCTGAGTGAATATTGCTGTTGGAACCTTACCTTAAGATTTGCTCAAACGTTTCGTTATTTTTAATGGCATCTCCTTAGCCTTTAAATTCCAGACCTGAGAGATACAGAGGAAGTGTGTAAATAGAGTGCTAAAATATTGGTGAAACCTGCTTGGAAGCAAATACATTCAGAAAATGTATTGGTGAAGCTTTTCCACAGTTGTGCAGCTTCTTCTGCCTGTGTGATACTCTTTCCCATTCTGCTTTTTTTTTTTTTTCTAATAGAAATCAGTGGGAAATTGGCATTGTCATTTAACAGGGTAAGAAGTGCATTCTCCTCTTTGAGATGCCTTGGTCATCTGAGCTAGTTCTTCTTTGCTATAATTAAGAACCAAGAGCTCCTGGCTGGAAGAGTTGTTGGCCTGGCTGCTGTTTTTCTGCTCTTGGGGGTTGTGGGGGATGAAGCTGGCCAAGAGCTGGGGCATGGCCACAGGTTTGTGACAAAGCATGCAGGAGGACTGAGTGCATGGCATGGGTGTTCTTCTGATTAGATTAGCAAAATGAAGATGAAGGATTTTGCTGGCAGAAGCAGATAAAGGGTAAGGGTAACTAGTGAGAGATATCCCATGAGCTTGCTTCCCAGTGTTTGCAGGAAAAAGTGAATGCAAGTCAGAGCTCATTTGGGGATTAAGCACTTTTACAAATGGTTTTGTGGACTACGAAATCCCTTCTGTGTGTTTTGCCTCATTGTCATTATCTGGGTTATTCTCACTTATGGTTAAACATTGGTGAAGGGCAATGAAGCTTTTACTGCACTTTGTTAACTATAGTGAAGGCTGTTTCCTCAGTGATAATGGCACGTGTAAAAATAATTCATTTCCCACAAGGAAGGATTGCAAGAGGAAAAGCAATTCTGCCTTTGCATGTGTATGCACAAAGGTGCAAGAGGATGAAGCAAAATCTGAGATCACACCAGTTTCTGGCCTGCAGGGTATGCCCATTGAACTTTAATTGTGTGTATTAGATTAATCTGGCCTGTGAGGGTGGAATCCTGTCCTGATTGAAGTCTCTGGGAAGTGTGCCAAGGATTCCAACAGGACCAAGATTTCAGCTCTAGCTTGTATATGGATAATATTTCAATATCTTCTGATCTTTGGGGACAGCATACTTGAAATGCTTCAGAGGACACTTGAAGGGGAGAGTCAAGGGTCGATCCTTCCACCATGAGAACCAGTGGCTGTGCCAGCAGCTTCCAGCTCTCTCTTGTTTCTTCCTTCCTCTGCTACTGGGAAATGATAGACAAATGTCACAGGGATCAGGGGTGGGACCAGTGCATGCACATCCCAGTGTCGAGAGAAAGCTCTGCCTGGCCCTTCAGTCACTGTGCAGTGGAGGAAAGGAGAGGAAGGGAGTAGGAGGAGTGGAAATGGCAGTCAGCATGCCTAAGGGAGTAAAGATAAATGGGGACTTTCCCCTGCAAGTGACTGGCTCTGAGATGAGAGCTCCTGCTGCTGCAGCAGCAGCAATGTTTGCTGACCCCTCTGGGGCAGTGCAGCTCCTGCCCCAGTGCTGAATTAGGTCATGGATACAAGAAATGGACCAGCCACAGATCTTTCAGTTGCAGACCCTGATGCCTAAGGATTTTAGCTTTTGTATTTTTTCACATATTTGAAATGCTGCAGTTCTTTAGTGTGTAACTCTGAACTCCACACACAGTGTGAGCTGCTGCTTTCCCAGTTTGGTCAGACACAATTCCTCTCCAGGCCTGGAAACAAGGACACCCCACTGCCTCAGGCCCTGAGAGATGTAAAGCAAAAGTGAGTTTAGGGGGGATCAAACTTGGGGTAAATGGCTTCATTACCTGAAGCTGTAGTTGGAAGATTAACCCACAATATGCAAAAGGACCAAACTTATAAAAGTGTGAAAACCTGTGACCTGTTGTCCATTTTGGGTTTAGCCCCTGGGTGGGCTTCATCTGCCCTAGGTGTACCTGGAGGTAATAAATAGAACTGCTTTTTATTCCCCTAATTCTGTCTGGCCTCTGTTTTTAGGTAGCCCTGATAAGGAATCAGCCCAAGGAGTGAACTCTAGCAGGAGCAAAGTCCTATAAAAGTCTCCCTGTCAATGTTTTCATGTGATTCTGTAGCAGCAGGAGCTGTCACAGGGTCTGGCACCTTCAGGAACATTTGTGATGTGCACTTTGGTTACCTGTGCTGGAGGCAGGGTGGGTGAAACCTGCACAGGGTCCTGTGGGCCATCAGTAGTTCACAGAGCACCAGCTGGGAATCTCTGTTCTATGCAATCACTGCATATTTTAGCCCAGGGTGCCACAGAGGTGTTCACTAATTCATCAGGTTTACAAATGCCCCACCAATGAACATGAGCTTTTTTCCTGCCCATGAAAGAAAATATGGAAAATGTACTTTGTACCTAAAGCAGAGATTTTAACAGATGGGGGGTTTGATTTTCTTGTTGAAATTCTTTGCAATTCACTGCCTTCTTCTCATAAAGTCAGTTGTTTGGAAATACACATGTAGCTGGAAGTGAAATGTTCGAAGAACTGGAACTGGGACCTTGAGAAAAGACCAAAATTTGATTTTCTTATGCTAAGGTTGGTTTGCCATTGATGAATTTCCCTTGGAAGTCCTAAGAAGCGTGGTCAGACGAAACAAGGAACAGCTACACTGGAATGAAGCTGCGTTCGTGTGACCCAGTATATTTATTTTGCCTCAAGTCCCAGATGAGCTATTCTGTTTGGGAAGGAATAAAGCTGCTTGATATGGGTTTGTGTATATATGTATATGTACAAGAGTTTATTTTCTGCAGTCAACATGAACGCTTGGCCAAGTTTACAGAAACAATTGCAGATGTGGTTTTGCATGAAAGGAACGTTGAAAATGAATTTATGGAGCCTTGCTGTTGGTAATATATGATTCCAGTGATATCTAACATCTCAGACTAAAGAAGGAGCGTGCATGAGGTGTGACAAAGGAGAGATCAGTCCTTTGAACTCCACCTTTTGATTTCAGTGAAGTCATGCCTGTTTCTGAAAGACCTGAGTGGCACTGAATGCTTCTAAAGCAGAATTAGTAGGGGAGCAATGAAAATAATTTCCAAATGTTTTCTGACAGATTTTAATGAAAAACACATTGATTTGTTTTGACTGAAGCTAGATTAAGGAACTCTAATTCTCCCAGATATTGCAGTAGAATGCCTGTCATACCTGCATTTCACGGGTGCCAGATGAAACAAGTCACATTTAGACAATGAGTGTTGCTTGCTGAGTTGCTTTTAGCTTCAAAAGGGGCAATGAGGAGGTTCTGTTTTCACTTCTGAGGTGGACGAGGTAGAAAGAAAGGGCAGTGGTAGTCTTAGGGATACAGTAGATGTCATGGCATTTAGCCAGCTAATGAAAAATAGCCTTTATCTTCTCCCTGACCAGTCTTTTGCTGACATTTGAAAGGTCCACGCTTTGCTGTGACACCAGGGCTTTGAGGCACCTGAGGTGGACACAAATGGGAACGTGGGGCGCTTGGATTAATGGGGTGCAAGTCACAAAACTGCATGCAGTCTTGGTTTAAGTCAAAATTGAATGAGAAATTTGATGGTTTTGGTGGTGGTATTAAGAAAAATAAAGAGGGCAATAACTTAGGTCTTCTGTCACCTGCAGTGAGGACAGGTCAGAGAACAATCAAACGTGTCATTGCAAGCACGTGGGAAACCTTTGTGTAGCTGGACTTGGTAGCTGCTCCTGCAGAACTGGGATTCTAGTGTAGTTCCCTTCAGGTGAATGAGGAAATTGGGAAATTTGGCGTTGTACTAAGAGGGAGAAGTAAGATGGAATGTGGTTGTGAGGTGCAGCCACCAGGCAGGGCCAGCACGGAGCCTCGTGCGATGCATGGCTGTATGAGGGAATAATGCTTTGGTTTGAAGTTTCCTGGCTCAACCAGGTTGAAGCTGGTGCAGAAGTTCAGCCTAAACATCCTCCTGAGTCTGGGAGCACATGCAGTGTAATGGAAAGGTGATTGGGAGGCCTTGAAAGACGTTTCTGTTTAAAGACAGGGTAGTAGTTTGCATTTTGCTTGCTGCCAGATTGGCTCATCTGTTTTTGAGACCCTCTGGGTGCTTAGCTCTGAAACCAGTGCTGGGAATAGGGTGAGGACAGTTTTAAATCTGAGCCAGAGCAGGAGGTTATTTTGCTCTCCCATATTCCCACCAAGCACTATTAAAATATCTTGTCACCTATTTGCAATTACTGTGCACCTTCCTCTGATTTTCTACCTGCGTGAAAGCTTGAAGAAAGCAGACAAAACTTTCAAAATCTCTCATGGGATGAGACATAAAGGGGAGTGGGATTTGCAAGTTGTGTGCTTTGTTCTGGGAGGGATTAAAGGTGACTGTCCTTGAAGGAAGTACTTTTCAGCAAGACAGGGAAAAACTCAACAAATTTTAGCAATAAACCATAGTCAGCTGGAGATCAAAGGCATTATGTGAAGTCCAGGGAGGGAGGGAGGGAGGGACTGGTGCTGCTTTTGAAATGAGGGGTTTTTTTGGGGGGGAGAGATATATATGATATATATTATATATCTTAATTTTGTGGGAATGGGAGGAATTTTTAGATAGATTGATGTTATTTTCTAGTGGTTCTCAGAGGCTGAAAGACAGCTTGTCATTTTTGGGGAGACAGTGAACAGCACTGAATAGTTGACTTCTTCCAGTGAACGTTCTGGCTGATGACTCCTTCTCTTGCACTAGTAAGGCTTTGCTAGCTACAGGTCAAACTGTTGACCCTGAGCTCCACTTCCCAAAGTGGCTTCCTGATCTTTGACAGAGAGATTTGGATTGCAAGCCCTCTGAATGTCATGCAGTGGCTGTGCCTCAGTCCTTTGAGAGGGGACACTGCACTGGCATAAACCCTTGGCATCCTCCCAAGGTGTCCATCCATCTGGTCTTCACTGCATGACAGAAAAGTGCCCTGAGGATGGAGAAAACTTGCTGCATCAGGGGGAACTCCTTGTCCCTGCTGGGCAATCTCCCCAGTGCTCCTGGGAAGGAAAAGAGGGGAGGAAGAACAGAAATAGTTCTGGGTTGGTGTTATTATCCTCCTCAGGCTCCCTTGTGAGGAAGAGCTTGAGCTGTCAGAGAAGGGAGGTGATGCTGAGGACCATGCAGAAAGGGCAGGGGTGGAGGATGGGCTGGGACATTTGGAGAGGACATGGGGATAATTTTGGTGCACAGAGCTTTGAGCAGCCCAGAAGGAAAAGGTGTGCTTTNTGTTGGTAATATATGATTCCAGTGATATCTAACATCTCAGACTAAAGAAGGAGCATGCATGAGGTGTGACAAAGGAGAGATCAGTCCTTTGAACTCCACCTTTTGATTTCAGTGAAGTCATGCCTGTTTCTGAAAGACCTGAGTGGCACTGAATGCTTCTAAAGCAGAATTAGTAGGGGAGCAATGAAAATAATTTCCAAATGTTTTCTGACAGATTTTAATGAAAAACACATTTATTTGTTTTGACTGAAGCTAGATTAAGGAACTCTAATTCTCCCAGATATTGCAGTAGAATGCCTGTCATACCTGCATTTCACGGGTGCCAGATGAAACAAGTCACATTTAGACAATGAGTGTTGCTTGCTGAGTTGCTTTTAGCTTCAAAAGGGGCAATGAGGAGGTTCTGTTTTCACTTCTGAGGTGGACGAGGTAGAAAGAAAGGGCAGTGGTAGTCTTAGGGATACAGTAGATGTCATGGCATTTAGCCAGCTAATGAAAAATAGCCTTTATCTTCTCCCTGACCAGTCTTTTGCTGACATTTGAAAGGTCCACACTTTGCTGTGACACCAGAGCTTTGAGGCACCTGAGGTGGACACAAATGGGAACGTGGGGCGCTTGGATTAATGGGGTGCAAGTCACAAAACTGCATGCAGTCTTGGTTTAAGTCAAAATTGAATGAGAAATTTGATGGTTTTGGTGGTGGTATTAAGAAAAATAAAGAGGGCAATAACTTAGGTCTTCTGTCACCTGCAGTGAGGACAGGTCAGAGGACAATCAAACGTGTCATTGCAAGCACGTGGGAAACCTTTGTGTAGCTGGACTTGGTAGCTGCTCCTGCAGAACTGGGATTCTAGTGTAGTTCCCTTCAGGTGAATGAGGAAATTGGGAAATTTGGCGTTGTACTAAGAGGGGGAAGTAAGATGGAATGTGGTTGGAGGTGCAGCCACCAGGCAGGGCCAGCGCGGAGCCTCGTGCGATGCACGGCTGTATGAGGGAATAATGCTTTGGTTTGAAGTTTCCTGGCTCAACCAGGTTGAAGCTGGTGCAGAAGTTTAGGCTAAACATCCTCCTGAGTCTGGGAGCACATGCAGTGTAATGGAAAGGTGATTGGGAGGCCTTGAAAGACGTTTCTGTTTAAAGACAGGGTAGTAGTTTGCATTTTGCTTGCTGCCAGATTGGCTCATCTGTTTTTGAGACCCTCTGGGTGCTTAGCTCTGAAACCAGTGCTGGGAATAGGGTGAGGACAGTTTTAAATCTGAGCCAGAGCAGGAGGTTATTTTGCTCTCCCATATTCCCACCAAGCACTATTGAAATATTTTGTCACCTATTTGCAATTACTGTGCACCTTCCTCTGATTTTCTACCTGCGTGAAAGCTTGAAGAAAGCAGACAAAACTTTCAAAATCTCTCATGGGATGAGACATAAAGGGGAGTGGGATTTGCAAGTTGTGTGCTTTGTTCTGGGAGGGATTAAAGGTGACTGTCCTTGAAGGAAGTACTTTTCAGCAAGATAGTGAAAAACTCAACAAATTTTAGCAATAAACCATAGTCAGCTGGAGATCAAAGGCATTATGTGAAGTCCAGGGAGGGAGGGAGGGAGGGACTGGTGCTGCTTTTGAAATGAGGGGTTTTTTTGGGGGGGAGAGATATATATGATATATATTATATATCTTAATTTTGTGGGAATGGGAGGAATTTTTAGATAGATTGATGTTATTTTCTAGTGGTTCTCAGAGGCTGAAAGACAGCTTGTCATTTTTGGGGAGACAGTGAACAGCACTGAATAGTTGACTTCTTCCAGTGAACGTTCTGGCTGATGACTCCTTCTCTTGCACTAGTAAGGCTTTGCTAGCTACAGGTCAAACTGTTGACCCTGAGCTCCACTTCCCAAAGTGGCTTCCTGATTTTTGACAGAGAGATTTGGATTGCAAGCCCTCTGAATGTCATGCAGTGGCTGTGCCTCAGTCCTTTGAGAGGGGACACTGCACTGGCATAAACCCTTGGCATCCTCCCAAGGTGTCCATCCATCTGGTCTTCACTGCATGACAGAAAAGTGCCCTGAGGATGGAGAAAACTTGCTGCATCAGGGGGAACTCCTTGTCCCTGCTGGGCAATCTCCCCAGTGCTCCTGGGAAGGAAAAGAGGGGAGGAAGAACAGAAGTAGTTCTAGGTTGTTATTGTCCTCCTCAGACTCTCTCGTGAGGAAGAGCTTGAGCTTTCAGAGAAGGGAAGTGATGCTGAGGACTATGCAGAAAGGGCAGGGGTGGAGGATGGGCTGGGACATTTGGCGAGGACATGGGGGTACTTTTGGTGGACAGA
>VWYE01009048.1:0-45716 GCA_013398995.1 Alaudala cheleensis | reverse complement strand
AATTTTGGTGCACAGAGCTTTGAGCAGCCCAGAAGGAAAAGGTGTGCTTTTTGATGTGGAGAGAGGGATGTGGGGCAGGAGGTGATGAAGGTGAATGTAAGTCAGATATCAAAGCATGTCTGCTTTGGGGAGATAAAGCAAGAAAAAGCTTTAGAATTCTTGTTTCTAGCATGTAAGCTGTCATCCTGCCAGCCAGCTCTTTGTTTAAGTCCCTGATGGTGACTGTGCCCCATAAATGCTGCTGCCTGGGAGAGTCTTAGTTCCTGAGCACACTGTCTTTGCACAGAAACCCAGCTGCTTTGAACTTGTTCTGTAGTGTTCCATTCCTCCTTTGATCCTTGTCTCCCAGCCAGGGGGATCCACATCAGCCCTGCAACTCACAGATCCTCCAGCAGAGAAACTGGGGCCAGATTTAGCTGCACACATGGGCTGAGATGGGAACACTTCTTGGGAGAAAACGGGAGATTTGCTGTTCTGGGTTCTTCAAAGAGTACCTGGTGCTAAGATTAAACACAGGCTGAGCAAAAAATCTTGTTGCAATGGGCTTTTTAGATATATGGTCTAACTGAATTAAAAAAAAAAAAAAACAAAACCCCAAAAAAAGCAGTAAGCAGCAGCAATTGTAGTGTCTCTGTAAGATTTACAAAATTAACATTTCCTTTGAATCTGCACAGAACCACCCCAAATGCGAGGAAAATCACATCAACAACAACAAAAATTGAAATCCCCCAATCTGGGAACAAATCAGAAAGAAAAACACCCCCAGGGAAAGTAAACTAATAAAGTAACCTCCACAAAACCCCTGCCCTCAGCAGCGTTCTAATCCAAAAAAAGGGGGCAGAAAAAGCCACGAATTCCCTGAAGCCACGCAAGGCTTTGCTGGTGCCAGTGATTTTATGGGGAGGGCACTTGGCAGGCAGGAGTATAAAGAAGACAGATGTCCATCTGCCAACAGAGCGCTTCAAATAATGCCCAAATGCACCTTGGCTTGGTTTCCCTTCAGCTGCCAGCAGCTCCTTGAGCTACCTTTGGAAGTTTTAGCAGGGTGGCTTTCCCTGCACAGTGACGAGCTGGGAAAAGTGGAGTTTTTTCTTTTGGGGGGGTGGAAATCCACGGAGCGCAGCGCCAGGGCTGGGATTGCAGAGGAAGCTGAGGCCTCCAGCCCTGCACAGGAAGCAATCTTAGAGCAGGCCTTAAATGCCAGATTCCAGGCAGAGTTTAACTAACCACTGACAGCTCTGTAAACAAAGTAGGGACAAAAAGAGAACAGCTTTCCCTTTTCTGGTAGTCATTTTTGGTTTGGGGGCTGCAGGGGAATTCTGTAATAGTCGGCTGGATGGGATATAAACCGAGGCTGGGAAGGCTTTGTATATGAAGAACTGTAAAGGGGAAAATACTTCATGGACTAAATCATAAAGAAGAAGGTAGGGCACGGGCAAAATGTGCGGATTTAACTACAAAAAAAAAAATATTGCTGCTTTTCCTTCTTTGAGCAGGATTTGTACATAGTTTGACTTCCCCTGGGTGGTATTTAAAAGCAGTGGCTTAATTTTCTTGTTTCTCTTTTCATTCTCTTTTTTCTCCCCCCCACCTTTTTTCTTTCTTTTCTAATTTTCTCTTAACTTTCTTTTTGCACTTCTGAAGGTGGGGGTGGGAACAGCTGGACGGGGACTGAACTTTTGCAGAGCTTTTAATTATCTGTGCCACTGAAGAAAATAAGAACTCTCTTGTGCAGTGCTTTTACTGCCTGCGGTGGAACGTTGGAAGCCTGAAGTTAAAAATCCTGCTGAATTGTTGCTTTTGTTGGTGGAAAAGAACCTGTGACGTTACAAATAGCCAGCCTGCGGCTAGCAGATGTATACAGTCCTTACTTGAAGCATGTTGATTTAATTTTAACTAGGAAACTGAGCGCAGGCACGGGCTGTGTTTATCCTACAGGACATTTCATTAATCTTGTTTATCTCAACAATACCGAGGAAGTTGAGCTTTTTTTTTGGTGGAAAAAGAAAGTAGTTACGGCGAAGTTAAGACAGCAATCTAAAACTAAATGGACTCGGTTGGTTAAATGCAGCCCTTGTGTTTTCAGTCTCATCTAAGTGATCATCTCCCTTTTAGATTTGGATCTTACCAGAGCTTGGAACACTTAAACACCCACCATGGATGACTTTGAACGCCGCAGAGAGCTCAGGAGGCAAAAGCGTGAGGAAATGCGCCTGGAAGCAGAGAGGTGAGTTACCACATCTGGGAAATGCTGCTGGTGGCTTGCCTTTGCTCAGCAGTGGCTGTGAGAATTTCTGCCTTAGGTTCCAAAGAGCCCTTGTACTGCAGTGGGAGAGATGGGGTGTGTATTGTCTGATTTCCTTAGACTGCTGTAAATGTCTGGCTTCTAGTTATTTACATTACATGGAGAAATGTAAAGAGCAAAGGTGGCGTAATATGGCCATGTGAAACCATGGAAAGGAAAGCTCATCTTCAGGGGGATGGTGTTTGCCAGACACTTGTATATCAGGTATTATATATCCTAAAGATAAAGTTATAAGATATGAATTAAGAGCTGGGATACACTTGGCATATGCAGTATAACATATGTGTGAATTGTTTGCCATTACTGTGCAGTTGCTGTTGTGTTTGTAGTGCCTGTTGTTTTTTATTAATTCACAGTCACTTTAGGTGGGCAACAAGAGCAGTATTTACCTGTCAGTTGTTACAGATTTACTTCAGTGATATGAGAGCAGAATTTGATGTGGGTATGGTGCTGTCAATTTATGAAAGAAGTACCATGAAAATACTGGGAATGACATTTCATTAACTAAGCCATTTTTACACTGGTATAGTTCTGTTCACTTTAATGAAATTTCATGATTTCCACTGGTGTAAGCAGGGAGAAAGGCTCAATTTATTTTTGTAATGTCTTCAGTGATAAAAAGATTTGATTTAGTTTATTAACATGGCACCAATTTAAAAAATAAAAGCTAGGTTTAAGTTTTGTTCTCATTTTTTAATTTAATTCTGAACAGGGACTTTATTTTTGTTTCTTCTTCTTTAAGCAAAGCTATTAAAGGAAAGGCTGAAACCTTAGGGTGTGTTGGGAATAGGGGCCTTGGGTGGTCTGTGGAGGATGTTAGGGCTTGTAGTTTGGGAGTTTCTGTAGGAAAATGCCACTTGAGTTCTCTTTGAAGAGCTCCAGGCTCTTGCTGAGCATGCAGAGGCTGTGGGGTGAGCTGGGCATCAGCCATGTGGTGTGGCTGGATTGGGCAGGCAGGGGCAGCCTCAGGGGTTGAGGGTAGTGGGCTCTGCCCTTGCCATTCCTGGAGCTTGAAACCCAGGCTGTCATGTGGATCCCATCCTGGGAAGTGGTTTTTCCATGTCTGGGGTGCTTTGTTGGGGTTTAGTGTGGCGCTGTCATGGAGGAGGGTACCTTGGTGGCAGCCTGGACAGAGGAGAGGGGCTGTGTCCCTTTTTCTCCCCAGTCACTGCAGATGTGCTCCATGCCCTTTCCCACACATTTGAAGGCTTTCAACAATAAATTACTGTACACTAAATCTTGCTGTACTCCCTTTGCTGCTGCCAACTTCAAGCATTCAAGTACAATGAGTCAGACCCCTTAAAAGTCACAAGATCGCTTTAAAAATCTCCGGATCTTAAAAATAATTTAGTCTGGCCTTTTTATTTTTGGTTGGCCTTAACAATAACAGAGACCGATTCTCAAGTTGGGATGTGATTCTGGGACCTCCCAAATCCTGCCCCAGCAAGGACAGTGTGGGGCAGGAGCTGAGCATGTGCCCCCATTGCAGTGCTCACACAGAGGGAAGGGCAGCAGCACTGGGGCAGTTATTAACAAATTAATGATGCTGCGCTGGCTTTGGCAAATTCAGGATTTTAGGGGTTTGGGGATCATCTTCGCCTTGAATAATACAACCACAACATGTTCACATGTCAGAAGCTGCAGAAATCTGCTTGCCAGACTTGCCTCTGAACACTTTCAGGTGTTGTGTGAAGTGGGCTGTGCTGTCCCAAAGCACAGCATGGAAGTTTTCTTCCATGAATTCTGAGCAGAGGCCATTTCCCCAGCCCTCCCATCAGTGGGCTGCAGCCCTGCTGTGGGGAATCCAGCACTGGTTGTGAGTGTTTCTGCTGGGAGATGGACAGATGGATGTCTGTGTAGGCTTGCCAGGTCTCCCAAGTACTGTTCAGGCTTCTCTGAGTAGGACAGCAAACCCAGAAATGCCAGCAGCCATGTCCATGAGCTGTGCTTGTGGCTCAGCCAGCTCAGTGACACATTTTGCTCTTCCCTGGGATAAAAGTACATCAGAAGCCCTTTGTAGCTGGATGCCTGTGCCCAAGGGAGACTAAAGGGTGAAAATGTAGCAGCATGGACTCCTGCAGCATGTGCCCAAGAGTGAGCTGATGTTATCATGCCTTTATCAGAGCCAGAGGCTGTGTGAGGAGTGGTGAGGATACGTGTGCTGTCAGATTCCCAAGTGTCTGAGGTGCTGGAGCCACCATTATTTAATCTTTGCAGAAGCTTAGTGTCAGTTCAGTCCTTGAGGTCTGGTGTTAGGCTTTGTGTTTTGGATTTTTTTGGGGTTTTTTTCCATTAGGAATGTGTTGGAAATGATACTTTGTTGTGCTGTGTAGCCCTGGCATTCCGGGTTCAGATGCTTAGGACTGATCCTGAGAACTCATTTTGTCTTTTGAAGGTGAACATTGCATTTCACCCCTGGCATGTGCTGTGGCTAGTACTTCATGCTGTGGAAACTCAGATAAAAATTGACACCAACTCAGAAACAAATTGGGTTTTTTTGCATTTTAAGTTCTTATAATTTCAAGGTATTCCAGACATTCTGGATTCCCCACTGTGCCCACCCAGAAATTTTGTCCAGCCAGATTATTTTTTTTTTAACTATTTATATTTGTCTGGATCTCTGGAGGCCTATCAACGTGTTTGGAGCAAACCTGTCTAGGGGGCATATTTCCAACAGCAGCCATGTGGGACTTTGTCCAGCTTTGTCCCAGGCTGTCAGATTTATTGCATGTGCTCAGCCTGGCAGGGACCCAGCAGCTTGGGTACCTCAGGGGGGAAGGAGACTTTTCAGACTGGGAAACCCAGGACAAAGTATGGCAGTGTTGACTTGTGCCCATCTGGCAGCATTCTGCATCTGGTTTGTGCTGATCTGGTGTGAGGTCAGGGGAAAAAAAAAAGGAAAAAAGGCAAACCTTCAGCTATTGGGGTGATGGGATGTGCTACATCTTTAATTGCTCTGTGGCAAAGCTGAGGCTTTGTCCTGCTCCCCAGGGACACAGGGACTGCTGTGCCTGGGAAAGTGGTTTTGTAAAGCCCTGAGGTACCAGTCTGGAGCTGGCTGAAGTCAGTGGGAAGCTTTGCACTGATTTCAGTGGCCTTTGGATTAAGCCCTACCTGAGTTATTGCAGCCAGCTGATTTATGAGGCAGTGGCAGCCCTGAAGGAGCTGGATGAAGGCTTTCCCTTCCCAGCCACAGGGCACACACTGTGCTGGGCTGTCAGGGCTGTCACAGAAGTGAGCTGCATGCAGCTGACAGGAAGAATCCCACGTGGAATTGGAGAACAGGAGGCTGACTTCTTTCAGCAAGGAAAAAGCAAATACCACCTGCTGCTTCGTGCCTCTTCCTAGGCAGTAAAAGATGTTCCCTTGAACAAAACCACCGGGTTTTGTCATTCTGGTGTTGTAACTGACACTGGAAGAATGTGGCCTGGAGCTGGGTAGAGTTTGTGTGTGTCTGCAGGGGTGGTGCTTTCTGAGTGTCTTGCTGGTCCCCCTCAGTCTGCTGCAGCTGCACTGAAAAATTGAGGTGAAATACTTCTTGAAATGACAATGGAACTGCTTCCTTGACTTCAGCATAACTGAGAGCAAAGATTAAGCCCCTTGAACTCTCTAAAGAATATTTCCCAGGTTAAGCTATTTAGCACTTAAACCTCAAATTTACAAGTGGCTGACTTGCCATTGTACCAGGAATGAATTTTCACTTCTGCTTTGTGCTTGTTGTTTTTGTTTTGTTTGTATTTGGTGGTTTGGTTTTCTTGTTTGTTAGGTTTTCTTGTTTGGTTTTTTAAAATTATACTGGGAAGCCGATACAATTTGCTCCATTGTCACATCATCACTACTGCAGACTTCAGGAAGGTCTTAGGGCCATTATCAGGCTGGCCTCCATTTAGCTGGAGCTTAACTTTAAATCTGAACCAGAGTTTTGCCCTTCCCTAAGGGATTCCAGATCATGTCATAAGGAAGGAGAGGTGCTGCTCATCCTGTTGTGAAGATATGGCAAAGAGAAGGGGCTCTCTAGATCAATTAGATATTACTAAATTCACCCTAAAAAAGGATATGTGAGTAGGACACAGAGAAAAACACTGCCACAAGGCTGTATGGTTCCTGACAGCATTAATTTCTAAAGGCACTGGTTAAAGATTTCTTAATGACAAGCATGTTTCTTACCTTCTGGAGAGGTGAAGACTGGACTGGATTTGTTTCCATAGCATCTTAATGCTTCTGGAGGGCAAGGAAGAATGTTATCTTTGCCAGCCACAGAAAGTAAAAAATGTCCTTCTCCTGTCCAGGACAGTGAGGGTAAATGTGTGTCCATGTTAGATCAGTGTTGAATAACCACCAACAATTTTTGAAGCTGTTTTTCATTCCTGCAGGGGAATTATCCATGGTATGGGGTGTACATTCGTGAGAAATGTTAAACAGGGTTGAGAGTTCAGGAATTACACAAAAATGGTTCCTTTCTGGTTTCCTTTTTCTAGAAATACTAGGAGTTGCCCGTTCCTTGTTCTCAGGCATATAGTTACGTTTTTATTGAGAGTTTTCAGAGACTGTGCTTCAGTTCAGGTTTGTGTTGAGGAAAAGAGAATAAAGGAGAATAAAAACTTAACAATGAGTGCATGTTTAACATAAGAGAAGCTGGCTGCATGTGTGTTCCATGTCATTTCCCAATATTCATGTTTTATTTCAGAACTATATTTCCCCAAAAGTTAAGCCTCTGTCTTCCTAAGGGCTGTGCAGGAGCAAGCCTCTTGCTACAGAGGTTTTTATCTCTCCATGAACTTCATATATCCTGAAGCTGCAATTATTTTGGGGATTTCTGTTTGTCTTTTTGTAAATTACTTGCTTTTTGTTAGAGCTGAGACATGACATCTTCTGCCCAGGAGTTAAATATTAAGGTGCTGAATAAATAAGATCAGAGATGCGTGAGAGTTGAGAACAAATTGAAGCAGAGTGCTCCAGCTGTTAACCTGTCTTCACAGCTGCCTGGAATTCCAGGACTGACAGGACTTATTTGGATTGTTGAGGTGGGTTTGGCCCTTTACACTGAATCTCTGTTGTGCAAGTTTTGGAGTTCATTCTGAACCCAGGCAGAAAAGCACGACTCAGTGGCTCATTAAAACCTTCTCTACTGCAGTCACTCTCAAGTGAGGGTGGATACGAAACAAATCTTTGTTATTGTAGCATTTCAAATGCCCTGGAGGAAATAACCAAGTGTATGGAAATCTTGGTAGGATTTAGTGGCTAATTTTTGTGTTTTTCAGATTACATTTTCTTTTAAGTCATTATGGAGAAAATGTTTCATCAAAGCAGCTTCCAAAGTGCTAAACATAGAGAGTATGGACTTCTCTGAGTTGAACCCACTGAAATTCCTAAGCAGACAACAAAATCAGCTCCTTAGTATTTCTTATGATAATCCAGATTATGGATTATAGCATGTTAAAATCACTCTGTAATCTGTGTACTCCACCAGCCAAGCTTTTGGGAGGACAGCTCCAATCTAGCGCCCAGACAGGTGGCAAAATGCCTCATCTCTCATCTCTTGGAAACACCAAGGAATTTTGAAAACTATTGGGTGAAAAGAGTCCCCTCCAGTCCTGTAATCAGGTAACCCACCTGCTGCCAATGGAAAACCTGCCCTTTGTTTCCTACTGTAAATTTATTAGCTTTAACTGAACTGACTCCCTCATGAGCTGGATCATATTTAAATATCTAATAAATACAGGCATGGAGACACAGATTTTTGTGCTTGTTATTGGTAATTCTGACAAGCATGCTGGCTTAAAAGAGCACCATGTGAGGAGCAATATAACATGGAACTTTATAATGATTTTCAGAATTAGACCTAAACACAGGTACCTCACAAAGAAAATTGTGACTCTGAAGAAATGTAGCTGATATAGTATGAGTAAGTGGCTTTCCTGTCATGTTTGTGCTGAAAAATCACATCTATTTAGTATCTTGGAAGCAAATTGGCAGTGTGCAGTCTATTAAGCCAGGGCAGTCTGCAGCACTCTTGCATCTCTGTCATTGCACCTTCAAACAGTCTAAGTCATATCTGCCACCAGAATTTTCTCATAGAGGACTCCAGATACCTGAAATGCAGAAAGGCTGTGTTAAGTGAACGTTGGCACAACGTTGTGAAGGCACAGAGCCTTCAAACTTCCTGTGCCTTCCCCAGCAGAGCACGTAGCTTCTGTTAACTCCACATGGCAGAGACCAAAGGCATTGTTCTAAACTGGCTCAGTAAAAGAGGTTCTGTTCCTGGCCTACTTTTGGCAGACTCTTAGGCAGGGAAATCCCTGGATTTCTATATTTCTTCCTAGACAATAAGTATGTAACTGAGCTCTCAGCTGTTCAGTCATTTTCCATGTGCCTGATATCCACAACTAGTGCAAGTGGCAGAGTTAATTTAATTTGTTGTACAAAGCATTCTCACGCCATAGGATTACGTTTACCTCAGCACACAAAAGCATGTGCTTAGAAATGAGTTGGCTGAAAAAATCTACATTAACCCTTCTTTTGACTGAATAAGACCTTACACTTAATAGTGATGCTCAGTACAAATTTTATTTAGCTTAAAGAAAAGGGGAGCACTGTTGTTCCCATGCAAAAGAAGCTGATGGTTGAAAATCCCTGTGTCTTAGGAAAAGTTTTAAAGAATTCTCTTCAGGCAAATATGTTTGATACATTTATCTGCAGTAACATATTCTGTAGGCTGCAGATGTGTGCTGCAAGGGTCTGGACAGAGGAAGAACTAATGGCAGCGTTCAAAACTGCAAATTTGCAGACTTGGAATGGTATCTTTTAGCTATCACATTTAAATGCCTTCTTCTAAGAGAACAAGAACATTGTTGAACTTATTGCCTAATTATGTTACTATTCTTCAGGGCATTCTGGGCTCAGAATGGTAGAAGTTATTAGACATGAGAGAAATTGCAGTTATTGCCCAGCTGTAAGACTCTTTAAGGAATGACATGAAAATAAATTTAGCCAGAGTGTTTCTAGGAGCATCTGCTTCTCAGTGTGAGTTTGCATTTTATTAAAGTCTTCATGATCTAATATCTGAAATTAAACCAGATAATCAGAAGATGAGATTTCCCTTTAAAAAGCTGAGGCCAGTTGGTTTGCAGGGATGATAGATGAAATGAAGTCAAATGCTAACAAGTTTTACACAGGAATAAGCAGAGTTATGTAAACACTATCAGATTGCTGGCAGCCCGGGCAAAGCCATCCCTTCACAGCTCAGTTCAAAGAACCACAGAGGAAAAATGTGATTTGCAAATGAAACCCCAAACTGCCTTCAACTCGCAGAAGCATCTCATTTGGTCAATTAGCTTCTGCATTTTTGGCTTTGTGCCTTTAAACAAGCTTTTAATTAGTGAAGATAAATGTTTATGAGCGGCTTCATTTCTCTCATCGTAGCCTACAAATTAGCTCGTGCTAAACAAGGAAAATGCCTCTTGCCAGCAGATTGTCCTTGCCTGATCAAGGTCTTCCATGGCATGAAGGAGGTCATCAGGTTGTGCTTCTTGGGCCAATTAATTCATCAGCACACAGCTCAGGAAATATTCTTGGGCAGAAGTAAGTGGGCAGCTGCAGCTTTAGGAAAGAGGTCTGGTGACAGCACAGTTCCCAGGAAGGCTGGAATGGAGCTGGACCAGAGGGTCAGGTCAACACCAGTGGTACAGCTACAGATTAGAGGGGGCAGTAGCTGTGTTGGTGCTGCAGCTGAGCCCTTCTCTTCCCTGGGAGCAGCAGGGTGATGGGAAGTGGAGGAGTGAGCAGGATGCATTTCTTTTTGTTTATTGGGAAGTATAAACCAGTGGGTAGCGTGTGTGACAGTTAAAGGTTAGCTTCATCTTGGTTGACATTAAGGAAATATAAATAAATGCTGTTTTGCTCCTTTCCATGTCAAAACTTGTTGGTTGGTCCAAATGAACTTGCTTGGTATTAGTCTTTGCTAGATAGTCTTGAATAAAAAGCCAGCAAGTTTGTTATGCTGGCATAAAAAACCAAGGGAAGGCTTCAACTCAACAGCCAGTTGTGACTGTGTTTTGGTTTGGGATTTTGGTTTTTTGGGTTTTTCTCCCTGACATTTTTCTGAAAACATGCCTGAGTTTCCTTTAAGGTGGGTTGTGACCCATTTTCAATGCAGACATAGTTTAAAGCAAACAGCAAGGACTGCTCTAGCAAAGGTTATTTTCTAGGTGGACTGTGCTCTTGCTGAGACCAGAAGAGGTGCTCTAAATTGACACCCAAAAGCAGGGCTTCTTCAGAGTTTTGGTTAAGTTACTCCTCCACACTCCTACTTCCCTCTTCCACCAGCTTGAGACAACATTTTGGTGTATGGATTGATTGAGTTGAGCAAGTCCTCCCTTCTTAGTGAGCCCTCTTTGCATGATCTAAACCTGATACATGCATAGCATGGCAAATTTTGAAGTCAATTAAATACACAGAGTGGAAAGGAACCAAGTCACTGTGACTCGATTTCCTGAGCCTCCCACAAGTCAGGTCTTACTGAGAAACAGCACGGTGGGGATCAGCCCAGTCTCATTTGCACTGGCAGGTTTGCACAGTTAATGCACTGGGTTTCAAACCAGGTTTGAGGTAATTTTCTGCTGTTTCTGTGCCAAGAGCAAGGACTCTGTAACTGTAATGCACTTCTAAAGTCACTGCAGAGGTCAGTGAGAAAATACACAGTTTTGTGCTCACAAGACACACGTTTTCCTACCACAAGACAGGTTCCTATGTGTAATTGCTATTTGGAGAAATATATCTTTTGGTGTTGGGAGGATGTTTTTGAGCAGAATTCCAGTGAGCAGACAGTGTTAACAGGAGCAAGCTGGTTTCATTTATAACACTGTCAGCCCTCTAGTGATAGGGAGAGGATCAGATACTCAGTGTATCAATCCTGGGAATTTCTGAAAGGCAGTGTTATAATTATAGTGGTGAGAAAGACATAGGGCTGAAGTTGGCTCCAGAGCAGAATGCTTACTTAATATAAAGAATAAAACCTTTTCCATCTGTTTTTTTTAGCAGAGAAAAGAAATAAGGTGGTAGAAGTGGCTTTAAATGAAGTGGACCTTTTGGGAGGGGGGAGGGGAACCAGCAAGCAACAAACCTCACAAATTTGATTTTGATCTTCACCTGAATTCCGAAACTGTTGATCAAAACTTAGCCATCAGATTTTCACAGAAATGCTTACAGCTGGGATGTGAACCAGCACAAAAGGCTACCTTCTGTTCCTCCCACTTTTAGTGCCTATTGTCTCCTGAGAGGACCAGAGCACAGCAGAGATTGGAGAGGGAAAGCCTTTTCCATAATCCATATACAGAAGGGTTTTTTTTTTGTCCTTGTGCCTCCTCATGAGATGATTATACCACTGTATTGGTATGTCACATCATGCCATCCCTCAAGATGAAGTCCTCAACCTGCAGTCTGTTTTGTCCCTTTTCCCCACACACAGAAAATGTTTGGTTAAAATTTAAAAAAAAGTATATATTTCCACAGAAACAGGATGACTGTAGTTTCTTTAGAATAGGTTTCTTTTACTAGCCTGTGATCACCAAGCTGGACAGTCCTCACAGCTTTTTCAATTTCCAGCCTACACAAAATGACAGGCTGGTTCTGGGCACTGTAGCTCAGATCATTCCCGTGATTCTCCAGCAGCTACTACTTCAGTGTCTTAATAAGGCAGTGCCAGAGCTGGGAAAGACAAGGAGATGGATTTTCTAAACACTGGCTACACATGGATTCCTTTTATGGTCCAGCTTGCACAGTGGGGTATTCCTCTGAAGGTCAGGGAACAGGGATAACAAAGTGCTTCCCAGTGCAGCTCATTTTCTGAGTGCAGGCACCATGTGTGTCTGGTGCCACATCCCCAGACTGTTCTGAGAGGGAGAAAGGAATAGTTGGGTAGGGAAGTGTAGAAAAAGAAGGGGAAGAAGCAGGGCCTGAAGTTCTGTGTGTTTTGTACTGGTGCTGTGGCTGCACTCACTGCAGGATGGATTTGTGGCTGTTATGTGGAGAATGTGTGTGCACGTGCTGATATTTCACCAAAAATGCCCCTCAGAATCTCCTCTGTAGGATTTCAGGGATCAGCTCATCCCACAGCAATACCAAGGGCGAATTTTCATGTCATGGCCATGAATTTGGTTCTTCCTTCTCCCAGCAAAATGAGATGGAGTGCTAATGACCTTTTCAAACCAGTGAGTTATGATAGCTGGAGGGTTTGTCTGTGCTGGAATGCCACAAGAAGAATTTGTTTAAGGAAAAGGTTTAATTCCACCCTCCCCTTCTCTCTTGTTCCAGCTAGAGAGTCTTTTCTCTCATTAGCATGTAATCATTTTAGACTGGAAGATTGAGTAAGTTCCTTCAGGGCTGTAGTCTCATTTCTCACTCAAATTTTTGATGGAATGGATGAGTCATTTCAATATTCTAACAAGAAGGAATATATTGGTGATTAAATTAATATGAGAAAGCCTCCTGCTAAGTAATGAAAATATCATCATGTTTTTTCAGGCCTGAGTATAAGTGCAGGATATGCATAAATTGAATGAAGAAAACATATCTTCAAGGCAAACCTGAAATGTTTAGGCAAATTCAATGGACTTGTAATCTAATTTTTCATTTACTGATTATTATCAGATGGACTAAAACAGTATCTAATAAACTATGGAGATAATGAAAGGCTTCAGCAGTGCCACCAGCCCTGACACTGTCTGAGTGAAGAGAAGTGCTTGAAGGTGTTATTTTGGTGACTCATATCTTGAAAGTCGAGCTTCATCTGTTTCCCTGTTGCTTTGCTGGCTCCATCCTGATTTCACCTATCGTGCTCACATCATGCTTACAATGAGATCCTGATGTAGTGCCTTTGATACCATCACAGGTCCTGCATGCTTGTGGTTGTGCTGACCTTGGAGGAAATGTGACTTCTCAGTCTGTTGGCTGCGTGGTTTTTGCTGGATGTAATATCTTGCTTTGAGGAGATAAAGGCAGAAATGCACAGAAGTGGAGCAAAGACCGCAAAACATACGGTTTAGTTGATGAAAGATTTTAAACTCCTGTCCTTGCTTGAAGATAACAGAAGAGTTCTGAAATTCAAGTGAATATCAATGAGTGTTTTAAAGCAGGGGGGGGAAAGGGTTGGCTGCAAGTTAAACTCAGGGGACCCATTTAATAGGCCTTGCCATACATTCAAAGCTATTCCAAGTTGCATTCTGTGTTTCAAGACTTGCCCTCATTTCAGTCTGAATCCTGTTTTTGGTGGTTGTGCATGTTTAATAATGACTCTGGATTGGAGGGATTGGTATGACTGAGAGCAGGGATCATCTGTCCCATCCTCATTATACTGCTGGAAGACATTCTGCTAAGATGTCTTGGTGACTAGGAACGACTTTTCCGTCACCAGCCCATCTTCATTTATTTATTGGTTGTTCTTCCCTCCACTTGGGCTGTACCCTGTCATCAGTTTTCCAGCCAAATTCTTTATGGAAGTCACCAGGGAGTCCTGCGCAAAGGGAAATGACATCATGTTGCCCTTTAGTCCTACCTACAGAGAAGCAGACTTGGGGAACATACACATTTTCCTAATTACCCAGCCCTGAATTTACAGCATGTGTTCATTTTCTATTGACATCCGGCAGCAACCCAGCACGTTGTAAATCCGACCGTTTGTGCTCCAGACAATTGTTTTTAATAAAAATATTCTGCATGTTGTCTTTATTTGGCTTGCATATGGTAAATGCTGAGGTCCTCAGTCCTCTGAGGTAAAGAATGTGCCATTTTAATGGGCAACATGGAGTGTTCTCAGCTAAAAATGTTTCCTTGTCCCACTGGAGCGCATGGTTTTGTAGGCTGCCACCTTTTACACAGCCAGTAGTTGCATTCTGCTGGGGATGTGTGTGTCTCTTCAGTCTGTAGAACATTTTGATACGAATTATGCTTTCATCTTTCATCATTCATCAGATTTTATCATGTAAAGTGTCACCTTTCACAAGGTTTCTGTCTTCACATCCTATTTTACTGTAGTGCTTTCAAGTTGTTCTTCTGCAGCACAGGATAAACAGAGCTGCAGAATGGGTCTAAAATGGAGACTTTCCTAACAGGGCAACCTCTTTGCTAGTTAGAATTCAGACTCCTTAAAGCTTAAATGCTTAATTAGATGAAGCAAGGACGTAAGCATAAACATAAAGAAATATGGCCAGAGTCGACTGCTTGAAAGGTAACTGAAAGAGATTCCTTCTGTTGGGAATAGTAATGCCATCTTTTACTGCTTTTACTCCTCCTTTAAGCACTGCAGTGCCTGTCATGATGAAAGCTGCTCTGTACATCTCTATAACCATAGCAGCTGGCATTTTGTCAGTTATTTACTAAATGTTTATATCCCTACCTCATCCTTCTAGCAGGACAGTGCTGTTCCTGTAGCTTTCCAAATGGGGAGTCAGGAGGGACTCAGCCACAAACCTATCAGAGGGGGGATGTATTAATGATTTTTGCTTGCCTCTTTGCTTATCAGATCTTCTCCAGGCTGCAGAATTTGGAGAAAGATGTGCAAATCATCCAGGCCCACATTTTTCAGCACCTGTGCTTTGGCACAGGCCACTTCCAGGAGGAGAAGCCATGAAAAGCAGCCTTAGGCATAGTCTTCAGGACTCATTCTCCATAAGTTTTGAGGTCTTTGGAGGTTGGCCCACCTCTGTTACATTTGATAAGAACTCTGTGTATGTTTTACTGCAGGGAAAGTTGTGTGTGGAGCCATTGCTTATCTCTGCCACTCACTGCTGGCTCCTGGCTGTCGATAGGGAGATATTGCAGTGTGTCTGCTGATGACTTCTGCTGGCAAGGGAGGCTGATAAGGTGGATATCCTGATAGTGCTGGACTTCCTGGCTGTTGTGGCTGGCACTGAGGTGGCATGAGGGGATTTGCAGGGGCTGCAGGGCTTTTATGGAGCAGCTGTGTTCTTAACAAACCTTTTCAGAAGCTGGAGAGGGGTATCACCTCCTTTTAATCCCTTTCCATTGGATTTTGTGGGGTTTCACCTCTGCAGATGTTGTGTGAGGAGGCTGAAGAGGTCTCTCAAATGCCTGTGCAAGCTTTAGTCACATCTTGAATGGTCAGTGGATGGGGCACTTTAATGTTGCTGAGCAAGTGTGTGAGAGGAGGACATGGGAGACATCTGGAGACTTCTTTTGTCCAAAACTAACAAACATGATGCTGCATTTTTGGGAAAGCAATCAGAAAAATACAGGAGGAACAATACCAGGCCCTTTGACTGAAGGTACTCTTCTGCCATTTGTGGACTGGATCCATCATCTGGGACAGCAGCTATGGCCATATCAGACAGTACTTCTTCTGGTTTTGTCTTCCTCTTTTATTTTTTTTTTTTCCTTAAACCAGGACCATGACCCTGTTTCTTGTAAATGTGCCTTTGTCATCACGGGTTTAGGCTGTCATAGCACATTTTACCTCAAGCTCCGTCTTTAATCACTTAGTGGCAGACCTGGGAATAGAAGCCATGTCTCAGCCACAGGACCACATCTCCTCTCCAAGGCAGGGAACAGCTGGGAGCTTTCCTACACAACAGCCTGCTCTGCAGTTTGCTTGCAAGCTGCATTTTGGCTCTCATAAACTGGGGCAAATGCAGCTT
This sequence comes from Alaudala cheleensis, assembly GCA_013398995.1. Classification (NCBI taxonomy): domain Eukaryota; kingdom Metazoa; phylum Chordata; class Aves; order Passeriformes; family Alaudidae; genus Alaudala; species Alaudala cheleensis. Next base: position 29,762 of record VWYE01009048.1, on the reverse strand, counting down.
CACCTTGTCACAAAGAGCAGTCTGAGCCTCAAAAGGACTGCCTGCAACCTTGTTTAGGCAGAGGAGGGGAGGGAATGTGGCAGCTGAGCCTGTGCATTTAGTGAATGTTGGGATCAGATAATAAATTAAGACTTTTCGGGGTGGAAAAAAAAAAAAAGGTTGTTTATGTAACCCAACTCCATTTGTTAGACTTCCTCCTCCCTAGCCTTGTTCCCCATTATTTATCAATTAAATCTGCTGAGAGTAGTGAGCTGTTGACCACGAAATTGGGGAGGGAAGAGGGGGATTGTGGGGTAATAGTTGTCATCCTGTTCCAAAAGCTATAATATGGATACCAGAAAGAATGAGAGTCAGATGTAGATGATGCTGTTGAGTTGCCATTGGTAGAACAGAATGTACTGTACCATGCAGCTCTGGTTGTTGCTGTGTCTAAAACCAGGCAGTATGAGTGAAATGTGGATGTCAGTCTGGAGCACTTGTGTGGTTTATAGGGCTCCTCATTACGTTGCTGAACTGTGTGTGATAGATTAAAACTGCCACTAAAATTCCATGTCTCCAAACAGCTTTTTTTTTTTTGCTGCACAGACTTTGCTCTGCTTTCACTGAGAGTTGCATGCAAGGGAAGAGAATCTTATCACTCAGGCACTCCAAGGTGCCTGTTTGCTGTTCCTACTGTCAGCAAAATTCTGACTGCCTTCATTACAAAAACTGGATGAAATGTTTGTAGGCTTGTTCTTCATGAAAACCTGGATGGCTGATGGGGAGCTGGTAAAGAGTGCTGAGAACTGGGAATGCTTACCCCAAACCCCTTTTCAGGTGTGGAATGGAAGGGGGGATGGACAAATTCTACATTTCCTGCAAGGTGACAACGAGCTCATCTCCAGATGGAGAACATTCTCTGGTGATTGCTCCATGAAGAAATAAGGGCAGAAGCCTTGCCTTCACTGAGCTGTGACCCTGGTGTCCCTAAATTGTGCTTAGTAATGCCTCTTTTGCTGTACTTCAAATCAGTGTTTTAGCTTAGGCAGTCATAACACATTTTACTAGGTGGATTTAACTTCAAGTCAGTGTTTTTCAGTACTGTTTGGAGTCGCAAATTGGAAACCAACATCAAAAACTTAAACTAAGTGTGAACTTGAAACTCGTTTGTTACTCTTCTCTTGAACAGCAACTCAGTCCAAATAATGGCTTTAAAAAGTCTTTTTAAAATTCAAGTATTAACTTGAATTGAAGGAGCCAAACTGAAACCAAACCAAACCAAAGCTGAGCTGAAAAGTGTATTTTAGTTGAACTTTATGAGCAGAGCTGTACTGCAAAGTTGCTTTACACATGTGCAGTGAAGGGAAAGACCTCTGCTCTGGAATTCTTGCTGTCTTAATTAACACAGGGTGTGCACAGCTGATTGACAGTGAAATGGCAGAACACAGAGTCAGGCAATTACAAATAACACAAACTGTGGTCACGACTCATCAGATTGACTGCGGAGTCCTTGGCAAGGGTGCCCCAGACACAGGGAGTGCTCTGAAAGACAAGTTCTGTGGGAAAACCTAGAAAGGGACAAAGCAAAACCTCTCTCCTACTTCTACACTCCAAGATGTCACTGCTTACCTGAGGTGAAAAGGAAGGACACAGTCCCCTGGGGGTTTTAAGGTGGGACATTTGTGACCCTGTTAGAGCCATCTGATGGGACACCTGCCCTTTGTCATGTACAGGTGTAGGGATCCCTTACCCCACCTCACAGGTGTGCCTTGTCCTAAAAATCCATACCAGGCTGCAATCCACTCTCATGGGTTACCTAAATGAAGCCTCCCATGGATTTTAAAAGTGTATTTCCAAGCAATTTTATTTGTCCTTGTTCAAGGCTGAAGGCAACCAAAACAATCAGAATGTATGTTGGCAAGTGCTGGGAGTGATCAGACCAAAGTTAATTAAAAGATTGAAAAGAAGAAGAGCACATTGGGAAGAATAAATTTGTAAAGCACCTCCCATGAGCTGAGTTGATGGCTCTGCCACAGGAGGAGCAGGATCATATCCAGGGTGTGGGGTTCCTCCTGAATGGTCCCAGGTGATCTCTCCTTGCTGTGAGAGAGCTCCTGGGCAATGAAGGTCGGGCTGAGAAATTTGCACACTCTTTATATCAGCTCAGGTGTGGGCCTTTATGACAATGGGTATTTGGCCTGTGATAAATGTACCAAGGGGCTTTTTCTCTCCCCTCCCCTGAGTACTTAAAGCTCCATTGTCAGCATTCAGGAAGGCCGTGTTTAGACTGAGCTGGAAGCAGGTACCAGTATGGTTAGCTGACGCAAGAGCGGTTTATTTTCCATTTTAATAGTTCTTTAAACAGGTCCTGCATTTGTATATAGCTCCTTTGTTGGAATAAAAATCTTTGTTGGAGGCTACCAGACAGCTATAAATAGCTGTCGTGAGTATTTATGCTGAGGATAATCTCAGGAGAAGATATTTTTAACTCTGCTCATTGTTTAGAGTAGGAAATTCTTTTAATGCCCACATTTTCCATTCCCAGTGCCATTAGCTTTTCCCCACCCCCTCTTACGATGTGTGCCTTGCTCCTTCTTTCTCCCTCTGATTTCCTTTAAGGTTCAAGGTTACAGCCAATCCACTCCAGGGGCAGACTGGAGTTTATATTGTTTTTTTAAAGGGAAATGCTAAAACTTTGGCCCTTTGTGAGTGTGTGGGAATTAGGAGTTCATTTCATGGGGCTATCAGAATGTGAACGAGGTATCTCACCAGGCTGTCCCTGTAAACTGGGTAATGAATGAGCACCTTATTTCTCTCCAGCATGGAACTCGTGTGCTAATTAGAATTAACAGTGGCCAATCTATTTTATACTCCCACAGAAAGTATTCTGCTTTTTTGGGGGGCAGGTTTGTGAGAGCTGCTGCTTGTACCAATAATTAATGCTGGACCAGGGGAAAAAAAAACCAAACAACCATCCCCCAAAAGACAAAACAAAAAAAAACCACAACAACAAAAAACCCACCAAAAAAACCCCAAAAACCCCCCCCCACACACAAAAAGCCAAAAAACACAAAAAAAACTCCCAAAGGCATTATGCTGAACTATACTTGCAACTTAAAAATATGGTCCATAGCAAAGCTTGTTCTTACGCAATCTATCATTTCAATCTACAAAATCACAAATATGTGTTGAGTTGCAAGTGAGGTGCAGGCTCTGGGCCCGATGGAAAGCAGGTAAAATTTGACACAATTTGAAGTGCAGCCTTTGAGAGGAGTTCACTGTTTACCTGTGATGCAATCTAGTCAGATATTTTTTTGTTTTTCACAGTTCTCTTTAGTCTTAAAAGAGACTGACACATGCAAAGCCTAACAATTAATGGGAATTAGGTAATTCTAGACAGGGGAAGCCTAGATTGTCAGTATGAACGATTATTTGACAGCAAAAAGTCTGTGAGGTCTGTCCTGTGCATAGAGTCAGATTTTAAAAGGTATTTCAATATCTCTTGAGATTTGCCTTTGAAATCTCTTTTGATCCTGTGGGGCTGCACAAAAAATGATCTGTGTGCTCTTGAAAACCTCACCCAAGCTCCCTGCTACTGCCAAGCAGCCCTGGAGCATCTTCTAGCCTGCATGAGGGGATGGTGGTTTTTTTTTTAGAAGATGAAAGGTATTCCAAGCCTCTCCTTCTCTGCACGGTTGATGAGGATTTGTGGCCTGTAACCTGCCTGCCCATGTTTGTAAAGCAGTGCTGCTGACTTCATGGGAACTGTATTTGTGTTTTTGACAGCTCTTGTTGCTGTTAATTTGGCTATTTAATTTGTGTTTGACACGTAATTATGTAGGTAGATGTGCACACATACCCTGCAGTTTTGAAACGCTGCTGTGCTGGAGGCAAGGGCTGGTGGCCACACAGCTCATTTGCTGCACTCATGGTTAAAGAAAATGAATTGTGAGGACAGGAAAATTAAAAATAAAACCTCTTTGCTGAAGACTGCACCTCTGTTTGGCCTGCTGAGTGAGCAGTGTCATGATCACAAAGATCAGGGCTTAATTTCCCACCTGTAATGTTGTTTGCCTGAAGATCAGAGGTTATTAAGCGTGACTATTAAAGAGAAAATTTGACCTTCCAGGCTATGTAAATGTTAGAGAAAGGAGCTTGGTGAGTGGAGAGAGGCTGAGTACTCAGATACATCTCGCTGGGGAAACTGTGCCCTGTGCCAAGCAGAGCAGCAAAAGGCTTGGACCTTCTGCCCAAAGGCAGCTGATGACCTACCCCAGGCAGTTTTGTGTAGTCTGTGCTGAAAACCACCAAGAACCCACCTGGATAAGAGCCTGGGAAGTACAATGTGAAATAAGCAGTAGGCTCAGCTCTGGGGGAACTCCTGCTGTGTGCAGGCAAAACCCAGGAGAAAAAGCAGCAAGCAGATGGAAGCAGGGCTTGGTGTTGTGCCTCACTGCAGAGTCAGTGCTGGCTGTGTTATTCCAGCAGGGAGGCCAGAAACCATTGGAGGTCAGCACGAAGAAAGGTGATGGATTGCAGCCACAGAGATGTCTTGACTCCCAAGCCAAAGGTGGCAGGGTGTGTTCCCAGTGGAAGTTTTCTGCATGTGCCACAGCCTTGACTCAGAGGTGCCTTTGCTGAGTTGGCTTGTAAGGGTGCCAGGTGTCATGAGTCCACTAAAACCTGGCTGCAGACCTCCAGGAGTCTTACATTCCCAGTTTATGAGATGCAGTCAAATGATTTCTTTCACTGTTACCTTGCCTTTCTTATCTGATGAAACCGTGGCTTTATTCAATCTCAGTATTTTTCTCCTTTCTCTGTTGTCTAGAATGTGACTAGATCAAATTTCTCCCTTCTGTCATGACCATTAGTAGCTTTTTTTTTTTTAACATGTAGCTTTTTTCAGCAATAAAATCTCTCCCAGACTGCAGTTATATAATATTCAAGGTCACAGTAATCATAACAGAATCTACCTCACTTATTAGGACTGTGGTCATGGAAATGAAAATGCCTCAGCAGGAATTTTTTTTTTTTAATTTTTGCAGGATTTTGCTACTGCACACATAATTCATGAGACCTGATCCATGAAAGATGATGCCATTTTTAGGCCCATTGCATTGAGCTGTTTAGTATCCTACATTTTTTAGTTGTGAGGTAGAAGTAAAAAGCCTTTGAGCTTCTTCTCCCAGAGCCTAAGGAGAGAAAAATGTAACTGCAGAATTTTTAGAGATTGCTGTTGTATGCACACTAAATGGCTTTGAATCCAAAGTGTCACAGCATTTAAATTCAGCATGTTTGTAGATGTACAGGGTCTTCCTGGAGTCCTTTTTGTGTTATTATTCCTTGTGTTGCCTCTGTGTCCTCCCTGCTGTCTTCTCAGCACCACAATCCTCCATCTCTAGTCCACAATCTTCTCACAGGAACTGTTCAGGTCAGAGGAAAAACTTAAATTGTGCCTTTGGTGGTTTCACTGTGGGTGGAGGAATGGTGACCCAGGGGGGAGCTGAGCAGCTGTAAAACTCGTGTCATTTTCTTCATTCATATTTGTCTGTGGTATTCCTTTTCCTCTCTCCTGGATGGCTGGGGATCTATTTTATCTTTGAAAACCATGAGGCCATATGTGATGATTTTCAGAGAATGCCAGGACAAGAAATTTGGTGCCAGTTTCCCTGAAAGAAGAACTTGTTGCCAAAGGGATCTGCTCTTCAAGTGTCTTCTGACATGAAAAGTACAGCTAAGCCCTCAGTACTGGAAAGTTTACTGTAAACTAAGAGATGTGTCCACTCACTTGGTGCTTATGGGCTCCTCTCCATGAAGTAAACACAGGATGTGATTGGGGGCCCTGTCATCAGTGGAGCTGCAGTAGGATTGAGTTTGGCTTGATCTTTCTCAGGAGCTATCTAGCACAGCTCCTTGCCAGAGGTGGCTTCAGCAGACACTGCTGAAACACAGCCACTGCTTCAAACCCTTTTGATAAAGTCTTCCAAAGCTGTTAGACCTGGTGGTGGTTGATACAACACCTTTGTGGTGAGAATTTGTGCTGCAGACATTCTCCTGTGCCCAGCCTCGATGGGGAAGAGCAAGGAGGGCTCCTTTCCTTGTGCAGTGTCATCTCTGTCAGGGTGAGCTGTGACAGCTCGAGTGGTTATCCTTGCAATCCTTTGTGCTTCCCTTCAGCACAGTCTGGAAGCCTGCTAAAAGCTTTTCATTGCTGCTGTTAATCCAGATTGAGCCTTGGACTGCTGTGAAAATACCAGCAACTTGAATAGCAGAAGTAGCTGTGTGCCTCCTTGGACTGCAGTGTGTCACAAAATATCAATATCACTGCCACGTTTTCCCTGGGTAAGGATGCCTTCAGAATTTATGTGGTGGCTTCCAACCCATCTGTGTGGGCTACAACACTTGGACTTGTGCACACTCACTGCTGTCAGCAGGATTTGAGGAAGTTTTGAAGAGCTTTGCTGCGTTACAGCCTGATTAGTTTAGAAGTGCTCCCTTGCATTTCTGCAGGAAATCTGCACAGGATTACTCAAGTTTTAGTCAGCTCAGCATGTTTCCATCAAAACAGGGCCTGTTTGATTCCACCAAGGAAAGTATGGAGGGCACATGGTTTCAGGTGTGCTGGGGGTCACCTGAGGGGTGGGAGTCTTCCCAAAAATGCAGCAAGGTGACAGCGAGCTGGGCAGTGGCTGGAAATTGCTGGAGAGGAAAAAAGCACTGCCGGAACAAGAGATTTTGCTAAGTGGTCTGTGTTGAAGTGATGCCTGGCTGTGTCATCCCAGGGCCTTGGTGATGAATTGCAAATTTCTTGAAATTCTGCATTTAATTCTGGAAGTGCTGGGGTTTGTTTATGGTGTTGGTGTAATTTGGTGGGAATTTAAAAATAGTTTTGAAAAAGGGTTGACATCAGTAAAAAATATTCAGGTCTTAACTTGAAAACAAGCACAGGCTCTTGTAAGTATGGACAAAGGTAAGGGCATCATAGAGCATCACAGTAAGAGACCCAAGACTGTGCCAATAGTTGTCAATTTTGAAGGAAGCATTAATTTCCTTTTCCTGTTTTTCAAGAATTTTTATGTGTAGGAGAAATGCCCTTGCTGCATAAACATTTTTAACAATAATGGCTTTAAAGGGCATGAAGAGGAGCCTGACTCTGAATTCTTTGCTAGCACTTAAAGACTCTTTGTTTAACTCTTGCTTCCTTTTTGTTTTTTCTTTTTAGCATAGCTATAACATGGCTGGAGCCAAGATCAGTATAGGGCAAATGTGGCCCAAAACCAAAATAATAATATCTGCCTGTCCATCATAACCTGCTCTGTTTTCCTGCCTAATACTTCAGCTAAAAAGAAAGAAGGAGCCAGAGCAGGAAGAGGACAGGATCATTTTCTTTCCTCTGCAGAAGCAAGAGGGCAATTTAATCCCAGATTTGGGTTTACTTCTCACCATATTTCCTTTGGGGACATTTGTCATCCTTCTTCAGGGGGAAAAAAAAAAGGACCAGCAGGTGATGTTTGTTTCTGAGAACATCATTTGGAGGTGGCAATCACATGTGCTGGGTGTGTGGACTGCATCTGGTTGCCTGGATAAATAGAGGAGCACATTTGGTGTAAAGAGGCTAAAATAGACCCACAGACAAGGGCTTGGAGCACCTTTTAACTGGTATCAATTGGTGTGGAATACAGACCAAACTGGAGTGACTTCACTGGAGCTCCTCACCACCAATAACACCTTCTTAGAACAGACTCAGAGGAGCTGCTGCACGTGGTCGAATAAAGGGAAGTCACAGAATGAATAAAATTCTTTGTGTGTTTTCAGAGTAGCTGTTGGGAACTTGGGAACACCAAGATCCAGAGTATCCTGGCTCCAATTCTTAGATCTCATTCTGGGTCTGCAGAGTGGGCAGTAGCTCTAAACGTGAGTTCTGGGGCTCACTGGGACAAAATTTCTCCTAAACTTTCAGTGTCATGGATTGACTCAGCTGGCAAGTGGTGGAAACAAAGGCTCTGTGTGAAGTTGTGAAGTGCATTATTCATTTGCTAATTGCCAGGTCGTGTTTTTCTTGAAGGGGGCTCTCATCAGATAGAGCAGTAGTAAACATGTAGAAACAAGGCACGGCATCTGATAGTGCTGTGGTTTTGTGGAGGGTTGGATTGGAAATGCCATTATCCAGCCTGTCTTTTGGGGAACAATCACAGCACGTGGAAGGGTGTAGCTGGTCATTTGTGTTGATTCAGTCTCTCTTCCCACCTGTGTTTGTGAGCCATCTGGTCACAAATGAAGAAAGGTAAAGCAGAATATCAAGAAATGTTTAAAATCACTTTAAATGATGGATGTTTTTTAATTTACATGACCTCTCTAAGCCTCTTGTGAGAAAGCAAGTGGAGTGGTACAGCATAAGGTAGCAAAGATTATGTTTAGTGTTTAGACCTTGGTCCTGTCTCCTTTAATCCTTTAATGATTCAGTGGCACAATTCCTGCAACTGAACACACTCAAGTAGCAACTGAATTCTTCCTTTCAGGAGTTGCTTTAGAGTCCTCTGCTTGGTTGTAAACATATGCAGACAGAATCTTGGTGTTTAGATGCATTCAAAAGATGGGAACAAATGAGTTTTCTTTCATGCAGAGTTCCTAGTTTCCTTACCTGGAGTTCAATTGTACTGTTAAAGAATTTGCTAGGTGCTCCCCATTTAGTTTCTAGATCTTTCTGCCACAGTTTAAAGGGAATTATTTTCTGATCCCAGCTATCTGAAAGTCAGTAGGAAAAAAGCTACTGCTTTAGGTAAGTGTAAAAGAAGTGCCCTAAATGACACTGGATAGAGGAACCATGTCTGCAACTGTGATTTTCCCTTATCACTGATTTTTCCCATCCATCATGTTGCATACATTTGGGTTCCTCAAGCAGCAAAGGACTGTAACACACAGGGCCAAGCCTGCAGAGTTAGGGATGCTCTGGCAGTCTGGTTTTGGCATGCTGAAGGCATGTTCTCCCTGTAAGAGGTTTTTCTCATTTGCTTTGTGCTTGCTTTTAATAGACAGCCATGTCCAATGACGTGAGCTGGACAGACACAAAATGATATGGATTTTATGAGCAGGGGTTATCATTGTGAGCATGGATCTTGTATGTGTGTACATGAAAAGAGCTGCTTATATCTCTAACCTTACACATTCCAATTATTTCTGATCTGTCTGAGAGCTGCACACAGAAATGGCACTTGAGCTTTGAGTTCTTCACCTCTGGATGAAAGCTACCCTCCTTTATTCAGTATTTGCAGGCTTGAAATTACCAGCCTGTGCTTGTTTTGGTTGCCTTTTTTTGGGCAGGAACTGAATACTTTTTTTCTAACTTTGAGAATCTCTGTGGTAATTTTTGGTTGGGAAACCTTTTTAAAAGCTTCTGACTTGTACTTTTGAAAGTGTTTCACTTCTAAGTGAGGTAAGTGATTTTCACATAAGTTATTATTCTGTTACATATTGAAGATAATAGGAGAGAAAGCTGAAAGGAACTTGTTGGAAGGGGTGCAGGTACAGCAAGCTGTAGGTTGAAGTAAACCACAGCTCTCTCTTCAGGCTTGAGCTGCTGTTTTACCTCTTTTTAATAATGTTTGCTCTTGCTTTCTGTGTGGTAATTTGGCACATCACGTGGATGGGGGGACCACATTAATTACTACTTAATTCAGCAGTAAACTGTAACTTATGAGGTGATGAGGTAGGAAAAATAATCCTTTGGGCCAGGACACTTTGCCACTAGGACAGGGAGCTGAGGGTGAGGGAAGAAGCTCTGACCTGTTTGATGTTGGATGTTGGGCTGGATGCTGCCTGGCCTGTCCCTACACCATGCAGGGCTCTCAGCTCCCACTCCTCCAGCTGTGCTTTTAAGGAAGGATTGAGAAGCATCTGGCCCTCAGCTAAGAGAGTCAGGAGGCAGGAAATGCCTTTGCTGGTAGCATTTGCCAACTGTGGTTTCTGGTATGTTGGTGGGTGGGTTCTCAACGTGTCCATCTTGATAAGGAACTGCCTCAAGCCAGACCCCGCTCGTCGTTCATCAAAGGATCATTTTCTTTATCTCCAGTTTCAATTAAAAGTAGAGTTTCTAAAAACAAAAATGCACCCCGTGCTCCTCTCACAACCACGTTTAACCTCTTAAGCTTTGCATGAGGAGTAACTAAGTTACAGCTGAGGATCAGGGCTTATCTTCTCCGTTGAATCAATTTCTCCAAAGAATTTAGTATCCCCTGAAATTCTGCATGTCACATCTTATCACAGATGAGAAGTCTTTTTCAGGGAATATTTTAGAGGGGAAAAAAAACTAACCCAAACCAAAATGTTATAATGGTTAAAAAAGTGTCCCTACTTTGTTTTCGTAAATTATAAAAATGTAAACATAAAAATAGTCTCCTGTCTAGTGAATGTTATTATTAATATTTTTTCCTGCTAAGGGAGAATGGAGAAAGGAAACATCCCATAATTTGATTGGGTTATTTGAGAGGTATGTAGTCTGGGTTTTGTGTTTTTAAGAAGTGCACTTTTAAAAAATGTGTTTGGGATTCAAATGGAAGGGTGTGGACAAAGCTGGGCTTTGGAAAAAGAAGTATTTAGGAAGAATGGGTTTTAAATAATGCTGATAGGAATAAAATACCAGCAAAGGATCACACTACACTTGTTTCTTTTCTGTACAGTTTCCCAAAATATCTACTCTCTATTAATCTAAGCAGCTTCAGTGTAAATAAATCAATGCTGAGGAAAAAGCTGCTTAGATTATGAAACAAAAAAAAATGTTTATTTGAAACAGGTTTTTAATATTTTTGAAGAGTCCTGGTGAATTTAATTGTCTAGTGGCCATTTTAATATTTCTAATTATTCCCATAGAAACCTTGAAATGTCAGAAGCTCTCTAGGTGCAAAGATGATGCCCTAAGAACAGGTTTGTCTTTAGTTGCCTGTGCTTTGGAATGATAGCAAATTCACTTTCTGAATGTTGTTTGGATTGGAAGGCTAAGTCCCTGCTATAATGGCTAATTTTAGGAGGAAGTTTGTAATTCTGCATGTGCTTTAATCTCTCCTGAACCTCTGAATCCTGTAAGGGCCCCTGCAGGAGGAGTTCCTGGAGTCCTTCCCACCCCATGAGGTTTATTCATAAAATGTGGCACTCTGAAGGCATCTCTCAGCACAAAACATCATCAGGGCGTGAAAGTACAGCCACAGCTCTCAAACTCAGGCTGCAGCTTTTGGCAGATCTTGAAGGGGAGGTTTGCCATTTGAAAAAGGAAATGATTTTGCTTTGTAGCTGGTGGTTGATGTTTCTCCATGCAAACTGGAATGCTACTGACTCTTTTGATAACTCCTTTATTTAAAGCTCCTTGAAGACAAGGCTGTCAGCTCTTTTGGGGAAGGCTGTATTTCTCTTAAGCCACTTATTGTCAGTTTTCCCAATTTTTTTCAGTTTCTATGAGGGGCTGAGTTTAAAGGGAGGATATTGATTAGTGCAGAGAATGCAAAGCCATCCCAGCCAGTGAGAGCTGACAGGGATTTCCTTTGTGTTTAGTGGTGGCAAAGGGGATTTTTCTGTTCTTTGAGGAGCAGAAGAACAGCTGAGGTTCAGACCCTTTCTTGCAGCATGCCAGAAACCCCTACAGGCTGGTGCAAGTTTGGCAAAGGTCTGTTTTCATCTGCAGCTCAAATCTTTAATCAAATCTTAATCATGTCCCTGTGCAGTGACACGGGAGACCTGGGAGAATTGATCCTTGTGAGAGTGGTCCAAGCTCCTGGGTTTCAAAGTTCGTGAGAAGAAAGTAATTCATTGCTTTTCCAGATTCCCTTAAGCACAGGTGAGCACTCACAGTTGCTTTTCCTGCTGTCATCTGGCACTGCAGATGGGAAGAAGTCATGGGCTTGAGAGCTGCCTCAGACCTGGCCTATCCTGGTGGTGTGAGGTATGGCCAGAGAGCCATTTTCCAGGAGGAGCTAGAAGTAGATATGGAGTGCCTAAAAGAGTTGTTCACATGGTGTTTTTATAAATTACAACAGGTTCCTGGTACTTCTGTGCAGAAATAACAGAGAAGGAAAATGGAGTTGGGTCTTTTATTACACTGGGGTAATTTAAGCCCTCACATCATTATTCCCTCGATGCACATGCTGTGATGAGGTTCCTGAATTTTTACCACTTAATCAATTAATTTGGAAAGGGCTTTTGAGGTTGAGTCCAGCCTATGACCACACATCACTGTGAGCTAGACCATGGTACTGAGTGTCACATCCAGTCTTTCCTTACACACCTTCACCAGCTCCCTGGGTAGCCCATGCTGATGTCCAATCACCCATTCTATGAAGAAACTCCTCCCAATGTCCAGCCTCAACCTCCCCTGGTGCAGCTTGGAGACTCTGTCCTGTGTAATGGAGATTTAACTTGAATTTCTTGATGCCTTTATGTCTGTTACCATGCAACAAATCACTTTTTTCTTCTTCTGAAAGCCTGCAACACCTGTGCTGCAGGGGGCAGAGAGGAATTCTGCTCTGCAAGGAGAACTTTGCTCCATGGGCCAGGTGCAGTGGGGTTTGCATTTTTTTCTTTTCCCACTGCTTTCCTCTAAAATACTAGGTGTGAGCCATGGCTGGAGGCAAGAATCCAGCCCTGATGGAGCCCTGTCCTGATCTGATCTGACAGGCCTTGTGGAAGTGTTCAGCCTCTTCCCTTTGGTGCTTTCAAGAGGGAAATCCCATTAGATTGTACAGATGAGACTGGAAGATTTTGTGTTTAGGTTTCCCTAAGACAAGAAGAAAGTAAAGAAACCCTTTTGTGTGTGTGTGTGGTTTTGTTTTGGCTTCCTTCAAGAAAGGAGAATTGTTGGAAAAATAGAAGTTATATGCATCGTGTTTCTTGAATAGTCCACGAAGTGTTACACTTCTAACATCATTTAATGTCCTGTTTGGTTCCTCCCTGGAAGAAGCTGGCAAGGTTTGCTGCACAGGGAGTGTTGCTAGCTCATCTTGGAAACTGCAGATGGGTTGGGACAGGAGTGCTAAGGAGATTTATCAGAGAGCAGGAGTTGTGAGTCTCAGAGTTAGCTCAGAGATGAACGTGCTGAAGAAACCTCCGTTGTGAGCCATGGAAGTGAAGGGCTGACAGAGACACTTCAGATCCACCCTCTGCCTGTTTGCTGAAGTGGATTTGAATGAGATTGAATGTATAACTGGCCCCTAATTTCCAAAGCATTTTTTGTGTGGGTTCAGCAATCTGATTCCTGTCAAACCCAGTGGCTGTCATATTGACGCAAATACCAGGCAATATTTAGAAAATTTGGGAAAGGTATTTTGCCAAGTAAGAGGAAAACCCAGCCCCTCTCTTTTAACATGCATTCCTGCAGGAATCAGAAATACAGAAGAAAGGGAAAAAAGCATACTGAAGTGTTGACCATTCTAACAAAAATCATACTGTACTGGTCTTTTTTTGGAATTTTCTTTTTTAAGTTTTCCACTGGCTGGAGGCTTTTGAAGGAAAGAAAAGACTCATCTTCTGTCTTGAATTAGCTTTGTTAATGATTAACAGAGCAGTGCAGTATGTGTGGTGCCTTTTAATTAAATCAGAAGAGACATGATCTGGACAAGATTTTAGTTTCACTTTGAAAGTTATTAAATAAACTGACACTGTTTGCTCTCCAAAAGTTCCTGGGAGCATCCAGTTAGCTGGTAATCCCTGTGCAGCCAGGGAAATAAAGCTGCTTCCAAAACACCTAAGGGCCAGTTCCAGATATTAAAAATGACTGGTCCAGTCAGACAGGGGCATCACTGAACATTAACCTGCATGAAGCAGGGCCTGCTCTGAGGATGCAATTTCATTTCAGGGGTAACAAAGGTCCAAAGTGGCTGTTTCAGGTCAGGTTTGCATTTTGAATGCCTCCGAGCTGTTCAAGGGGCATGAGATGTTGAACAGTTGCTGCCTGTAGTGGAATTGGGATGGGGTTTTGCTAGCTGAGTTTATGGGGTTGTTTGTGAAGTGAGATCCTGACTGGGGCATGGATGGTGCTCACCAGTGAAATTCAGGGTATCATGAGATAGGAGCTTTTGGTGCAGGAACATCTGCATAAATTGGCCCAGCAGGAAATGCTCTCCTCCTCCCAGAGCTGTGTGCACGTGTGGATACAAAACTCTGCCAGCAGGGAAGGATCAAAGCCCAAAGCCTGGACTCACACCCTGGCTTCAGACTGGTGCAAGACAGTGGCCGCTCTTGCTGGTGGCACACAGGGGTGAACAGATCCAACATTTCACACTGACTTTGCTGTTATTTTCTGATCTGGCTGTTCAGGAGCTGTGGCTGAGGCCTCCACCCATGCCCTCTCAGCAGTAAAATCAAGGCAGAGCCTGTTTTGCCTGGAGATCCATCCATCATCTGTGTGTGTATCACACCTACCACATTGTGCCTCCTTCTGGCTTTTGTGGCCAGGCTTGGAGTGAATAGTTATCTTTGCAGCATGCCTCCAATATATTAAAAATAACATTAATAATCTCATATAAAACCTTTTGTTGAAATTACCTTTTGCCAGAAACAGTTGGGGCAGAGAGAATTTACATCTACATTATTGGCAGCCTTATGCAGCTTTCTGTTTTGTGAGCTCTGCAAGAATTATCCCACATGGCTGTGAGCAGAAGTCCTGCAAGCCTGGGCTTTTTTGAGTGTTATCCTTCACACTGATAAAGCTGAAATTTATTAATAGCTGTTGTAATTCAGGTATAAATGAGAGGCAGCAAGTTTTAAAGTTTGAAAACCAAAATAATAGATTGCTTTTTATTGCTGCGAGAATTACCATGTGTCCCTGAAATGCATAAAGCACAAAAGAAGGGGTGTGGAATTGAGTGGGGAAACAGTGGCCCTTCCATCTGCTGCTGGTGGTGGCTGAGAGAAATGGGGTCCTGCTTAGAGCAGGAGGGCACCAGAGTCTGTCCCTCACCCGTGGCAGTGCCAGGGCACAGGGAGAAGTGACAAAGCCTTTGTGATTGCTTCCCTCTCACACTTTGCTCCATTCCAGTTGTCCAGTGACCAGAAAATAGCTGTAATCCTGGTGGTTATATGGAGACTGTTGTTGTTTGGATCTCCATGTTTATTTGAAAGCAGTGAAGACATAAAACAAAAGCCATGCATTGGTGGAAATGGTCTCTCACACCCAGGAAATATGATGCTGCTTTATTTCTGGATTGTGCATTTCCCCATAAGTGACTGATAGAGAATGCAAACATCAACAAATATGTTTTTCAAATCAAGTTTGAATTTCCAGTGATAGTTCTCCTTGGAATATGATTTTAACTCTCATCTTGGAGTTTTTGTTTACTGTTACAGCCATACATGCAGTCAGTAGCTTTTCCATGTGAAAAGCAGGATAATATTACCTCAAAACCTGAGCATAGTCAGAGAAAATGAAATTCTCTTCCCTGTTGAGGACCAGACTCCTGCCTGCACTGTCCAAGTCCATCCTGTCTCAGCAAAGCAGGCATCAGGTAGGACTGAATGCTGCATGGACTCCATATGGGTGTTATCTGGATCTACATCTTTTGGAAGTGTTTATAATTTGGGACTGCAGGCTCTTGCATTCTGATGCCCAAGGCTTGTGCTCCCAGTCCTGCAGAACTTGTCTGATAGAAGATAGAACAAACAGTTCTATCTTCTGATAAGGCATCTGCTACCTGATAATGTGTCAGTGTGGACATGTAAATTCTGCTTGTGTGTGTGGCTCCATGATTTGCACATGCAGATTTGAGTGTGTATTTTAATTACACAAATCCACAAACACAGCTGGGTGCTCACAGGTTTCACTGAGCATGTTGAAATTTTTGACTGCTCTTTACAGGCACCCAGACAGTTGTAACTGTGGGATAGGTTAAAAAAATGAGGGGAAGAATAGACATCATAGCTGTAGGATGGATTCTTAGTATTGAACCCTGAGAGAGCTTGGAAAACTTCTGAGTGGGAAATGGCAGAGTCTCTGTTACTTGAGATATTTACAGCTTGACTTGGAAAAAAAAAATACATAGTAAGAGACAGCTCAGCATTATTTGATGACAAAGTGCATAGTCTTGTTTTTATAAGTACTCAAGAGATATCCTCCAAGAGTTTATTGTACGAGCTGCCAGACTTTACCTGCAGCATGTGATTTAATGCACAAAGTGTTGTTCATCTGTGAAATAAATTCCCTGCTCACATGCCAGTGTCCTGGAATGAAATCTCCTAGGATGGTGAATGCAGATGCTTTTTGCCCTGTGAGCTGCATCCTCTGAGTTCCCTGCAGTGAACTGTATTGGGGCATTTCAGAACAGACCTTAAAAAAGCCAGCAGAGTTTGTCTGCTCCGTGAGAACATGAGAGAGACTGTGGCATCTTTCATTTTCCCAGGGAGGGAACAGTTAAAAATATTCTTCAAATAAGGAGCAGATGTTAATGTCATTAGGATGGATTTTCATAAAAAACAGAGTTCTCTTGCAAAATGCCAGTAGCTCTGCAAACTTCTCTACAAGTCTGCCTGCTTGTTTCAGACTTGTGGCACAGAGAAGGGGCAGTGCAGGCAGAGCCATTTACTGTCTCTGACACCAAGGTACCTTTATGTAAGTTTTGCCTGTTTTAAAATTGCCTCAACATAGACTAAAGAGCTGAAGAAACATGAAGGTATTTGAATAACAGGATAAGAACAGTGAGCATCACAGGGAATTCCCTGTTGACAAATAGGTACAGAAAGGAATAAGCTACCATGGAAAGTTGTGGTCTGGACAGTGCATATGCCTCTGTCAGGTTCTAAATGCAGTATCATTTCAAAAGAAAAGAAGATTCACTGGCTTTTTTGATCAGCTCCCTGAAAACTCTGCCTTGCCTGCAGGAATGGTTAAAGTAACAATAACAAACAAAATATTAAGTGGCTCTCTGGATGACCTCTGGACATTCTTATTGTTAGTATGAGTAGACATTGGAACCTCCCAGTAATAATTTCCTTTTGGAAAGCTCTCATGTCTCCTTCCTCCTCCTCATTTCACTGCTTTTAATGTTCAGAAAATAGGAAAGGCCCTGTAGTTCCTTTTGTTGCTGCAATAGATGACCTTACACTCTCCTGGAGCCATTTGCCTTGGGTTCATTGGCATGAATGACACCTCACAAGTATTCTAGTGTAGTCAGCATCTGTTTGCTCTGCTTTTTTTCTCTTTCTAGTGTCTTCCTTAGGGGTTTTGGTGTCCTAGATCTCTGAAGCATCAGGACATACAAGGAATGCAGGTTGAGACTTGACTCCTGCCCCATCATTTTTTTTTTTTTTGTGCTTCAGATGCCCATGTGAATTTTTGAGATTATCTGGGAGGTCGATTTGCCTCTTCCTGCTCCATATGCAAGATCTTCACCTCAGGGCCACAGTGTACTGAAAGTATTCCTCTTGGCAAAGCTGCTGAAGTAAACAGCAAACATTTGGCTTCCAAATATTAAAGGGATTATGAAATGCAAGGATCTATAACTGCCTCAGATCCTGCTCCCACTTCTTTTCAAAGGGGTTGCAGGCATGGCACAGTGTGCTGCTTTCAGGAGAGCTGGTTCTGCACTGCTGGAAGCTTAGGGAGCTGCTGGATCCACACCCAGCCAAATGGGAATGCTTCTGGTAGTGCAGGGGTTGGCCTCCTCCTTTGTGCCACCAGCAGGATGATCAAATGGCCCTGCAGCTCTTGTTGAAGCAGTGATGTTCCTCAGCTGGATGGCCCTTGTGGCTTCAGTGATGGGCACAGCTCTGAGGGCAGCTGGGGTTGAGGCCTCCTGGGCACCCCCGGGGCACTCCCCAAGCTGCTCCTGTGGGTTATCCCAGCTCCACGTGGCACTGTGCTCCTTGCCTTGGCCAGTGGATTGACCTCTGTGTGCCCAGGTCTGATCTTTGCCAGTGTGACAAATCATGGTCGTGGCAATTTCTGGATGGAAGAAAGAATAATGACAACACCTGTGCTGTCAAATGAAAAATGAATTTATGGGATGCCAGTGTGCAAAGCAGGTTGAGCAGGTGTTGGCAAGGATGACTGTCACAGATAAAACTGCAGACAGCCACTGATACTGTTTGCAGGTGGGATTTGCCCACCTTATTTATCTTCAGTTCCTCATTTGCAGGCAGAGGTGGCCCATGCCTTGAGGATAGGCTTGCAAGGCCAGCACTGTTCATTGCTGAATCTACAGGCAAATGGAACCTATTCTCAGTAGTGCTGTAGAGATGTGGGCAAGAAGATGCAATTTGTTGCTAAAGTCTTGAAATGAAAAAAATGGGTTGATCTTGTGGAGCGTTGTGTTTCACCTGGACTGAAGTTCTCTTCCAAAATTTCCTAATTCAAAGCAGTATTTGGAANGCAAATGGAACCTATTCTCAGTAGTGCTGTAGAGATGTGGGCAAGAAGATGCAATTTGTTGCTAAAGTCTTGAAATGGGTTGACCTTGTGGAGCATTGTCTTTCACTTGGACTGAAATTCTCTTCAAAAATTTCCTAATTCGAAGCAATATTTGGAAATGTGAAGAAAGCAAAACTTTTATTCTTGTGAATATCCTAAGAGGTTCTGGAGTCTACTACAAGTGTGAGAGGCTTCCTCTGTTTCTAATGGCCAACAAATAGAGCTGTGCATGGCAGTACAGGCAGATTTTCTAAAATTCTGAAACTGTTCTTTGAAGATGTGGAGTGTGGTGTTTTAGAGGTTAGTCCATTTGCTTTTATTTTTGTCCTGAATGGGAACTGTTTTGTTGGTGAGCAGTGCAACAACCTAATTTATTCCAGGTTGGATTGAAAAGAGTGTAGAACAATCAACTGGAATAAAAAGATTCTGTAACAGGGTAGTAAAGAGAGACCTGTATTAGAAATCTGTTGGGCTTCCTTGGAACCCAGTTTAGAATTTCATAAACATCAACTCTTGCATCTACCATCTGATTAAAACTTGTATTTTGGAAGAACAGTGATAGGATCTCTGTTTGACTAATGCTCTTCCAGAGGGAAGAATTCTGCTTCTGAAATTTGTCAGCAGTAGAAATGCCTTTTCCAGAAAGAGTAAATATGCCTCCCTTCTCACCAGCATTTTTAAGGACCCTATATATTTACACTGCCTTACATGTTCACCTTCCTTTAAGGGCAGGCTGGAAGAAAAAAATGTATCAATGGCCTGCCTACTGCACCCTCATCTCATTTGCAGATCACTCTGCAATCACAGAGGTGGAATTCATATTTTTATCCCTTGGCAATCAGCACTGTTGCCCTTTCCTTGCTGCAGACCAGAATTCCAGTNTTTTGTCCTGAATGGGAACTGTTTTGTTGGTGAGCAGTGCAACAACCTAATTTATTCCAGGTTGGATTGAAAAGAGTGTAGACCAATCAACTGGAATAAAAAGATTCTGTAACAGGGTAGTAAAGAGAGACCTGTATTAGAAATCTGTTGGGCTTCCTTGGAACCCAGTTTAGAATTTCATAAACATCAACTCTTGCATCTACCATCTGATTAAAACTTGTATTTTGGAAGAACAGTGATAGGATCTCTGTTTGACTAATGCTCTTCCAGAGGGAAGAATTCTGCTTCTGGAATCCCTCAGCAGTAGAAATGCCTTTTCCAGAAAGAGTAAATATGCCTCCCTTTTCACCAGCATTTTTAAGGACCCTGTATATTCACACTGCCTTACATGTTCATCTTCCTTTAAGGGCAGGCTGAAAAAAAAATGAAGCAATGGCCTGCCTACTGCACCCTCATCTCATTTGCAGATCTCTCTGCAATCACAGAGGTGGAATTCATGTTTTTCTCCCTTGGCAATCAGCACTGTTGGGCTTTNGGGATTTCCCTTTGGGGTACAAATCCATCCAGACCCAACTCCTGTAATTAATGAGGGTTAAACAAGATCACAGCCCGGGCTGGAATAGCTGCAGGACTGCACAGTCAGTGGTTTCAGTTTGCTCACAGTTTTGGGCTTTGAGGGGAAGGGGTATGAGAGCCAAGCATATGAAACTGGTAACTGATGGTGCCTCCATTTAAATCCCTGTTTGCATTTCTATTTCCTGCTCCCTTCACTGGATTCCATGGAATAACACTGAGGACAGTCTGTTAGGCTGGATTCAGCTCCAGCCCTGGTTTTAATCCTGTTGTTAGACAAAAGATAGTTTTACCTTGACTGCAGTTGAACTTGCAGCAGCTCCCTACCTCCTTTTTTGCTGGTGTTTGGCAATCACCCTCAGTCTTGAGCTGTCTGATCCAGCCTGACCTTTCACAACTTACACTGGATGCAAGTGCCTGCAAAATGCTTAGGCACTGATTTACGGTCAAAAGGGAGGACTGATCCCTGGACCATTATTTTATATCTGGGTCCTCTCATTTCTTGGCACACTGGAATGTGACTTTCCTACGAGCAAATGCTTGCAAAGGCACCTCTGTGCAGTGCTGAGGCTGCTGAGGAGCTGCCTGAACAGAATCCCTTCTTGTGAAAGCAAGAGTTTGTCAGGCAGCTGGAACAGCTGAGAAATCTGCAGGAATTTCTGTGACTGGGGGCCCAGCAATGATGAGGAGGCTCTATTAGAGAGAATACAGTAAAAAACCCAAAATAATCGTGCAATCACAGAGCAGAGGGGAGGGGGATAAAAGACAGATAATGAGCCTGACAACAGGCAGATCCAGAGCGTCATTCCAGGAGCTACAGGACCAACCAAATGGTTAACCTGTGGGGTGGAAAGAGCATCCAGTGAATCTCGCATGCCTGAAAGGATAATGGCATTTTTATTATCTCATTCCACGCCCTGATCATCCGTCCGTCCGTTTGCTCCCTGGAGCTGCCAGCAGTTTGCCCTGATTCACACGCTGCAGACATGATCAGCAGGTCATACTGCAGGCAGAGCTTGTCAAGCCTTTCCAAGTGAGTTGCCAGTTTGTTCTATCTGTATGGATTTTAGCCCTTTGGTGTCGTGGAGGAGGTGTTGGGATGGTGGGAATGGCACGGGGAGCAGAAAGGTGCAATGAACTGGGGAATGAGCAATGGATAGACATTGGGTTCTTCTGCCTCTTTTTTTGCTTCATTGTGCTCTGTTGTCTGAAATCTTTGTATTCATGCATTTCTCTTACCTGAACAGCAGAATTGAAATTGTTCAGGGGCAGGATATGTTGGGAGAACGGGCTGCTAATCAGAGTTCTGTTGGTGGGAAGTTTGCAGAAGTTTCCTAGTTTGTGTGAAAGCTTTCGCATAACTCAGATTGCTTCATTCACTGAGTAAATAAAGTCCTCATGGCACATTCATCCCTGAATGTGGAAGGGAAAGCAGGAGAAGAAACTCAATTAGCCTGTGTAATACTGCCAGTGCTATAATCTGCTTTATTCTTGTCCTATATTGTTTTGTTGGTCTGAGTTGATGGGTAGGAAACAGGGCACTGCTATGTTTCTAAATTGCTGTGATTTATATAAGGGTTTGGTTTAAAGCTTGGGAGAGGTTTTGAGGAGCAACTGGGATTTCTGTGCATGATTTTTTAGAGTTTCCAGCATGAAATCCAGTGCTCTTGGAGGGAGAGGGAACTCAGGGATTTCCGACACTCAGCCCCTCCAAGAAGACACTTCCAGGAATCTGAAATCCTTCATTGTGATTTCAGAAATTGGGCAATAAATAACAATTTAAATAAGAGCATGTCAGCTGACATTTTTGTGTGTGTGCTGTTCTGTGGTGAAATACAGCCACAAGCCACAGCAGCCAGCCCTCCCATAGCTCTGTATGGGAACAGGGAGCAGCAGAGGGGGAGCACCAATTTCTCTGCAAGGGGAAGGCAAGGGAGGGGAAGGGGCAAAGAGGGTGAGATTTGGATACTGTAGTGATTATATAAAACACTGACTTGTGATACCTGATGAGGGGAGCTGGCCCTGAGTGCAGGCTGGACCTCTGAGGTGACCTTGAGATCCCCTCCAGTCTGTGCTGGACCTGGTTTGGTGAGGTGTCAGGGTGTGGCTGTTTTGTTTAAAGTATGGTAATATCCTTGCTGAGAGACACTCTCCTCCATTCCCCTTTGGGCAGGAGGGGGTACCAGCAGTGTGCTGCCTTTGCACTTGGCTTATCTGATGTGTTGGGGGAGTGCTGGGGGCCAAGCCTTCTCTGGAGTGTGAAGTGAGTTCACTGAAATCAGTGGAATCTTGTCTCAGTGAAAGCAATCCTTTTCTTCTGAAGTATGATTAGCTCCTGTAGTGTTGTTTTGCTGTGTCTTGAGTGTCTTGGGTCCTGTAACAGCTTCTAACAAAAGCAGACACACCTTGAAAACCAGACATGGGTTTATCTTGTCAAGACTCACAGTAGCATGCTTGGGGGAAGAAAAGCAAAGTTCTCTTTGGAAAGGACTCTGAAGAGAAATCAAATGAACTTCCAGAACTTGGAAACTGATTTATTCCCTTGGAACAAACATCTCCGTGACCTCAGGCCAAAAGAGGGAAGACACCTTCAGCATTACCCACAGAGGCTTCTTCAAAGCATTGCTGGGAGGAGGACATGATGAAATACTGCCCTTCCCAGGCTGAGGCATAACGTAATCATTCCAAGTGCTCATGTCTTCTCAAGAGATTGCAGTGGAAAAGGAGCATTAAAATCCTTATAAGTTAACTCTCTGGAGACTCTCCAGGGAAAAGGAGGAGGCTGTTATTGCATTATTTGGAACGAGGTACAATGTGATTGTTAACTTCTTGCAAATGTCCTCTAATGGCCCCTTTACATGATCATTTCATCTGTGCTGTTTAAGGATATTTTCTATGCTTTCAGTGGACTTGTGGTATTTGTAGAAAATTTTGTAATTGCTAAATAGCTGAATATAATCCTGTTAGCATTTGATACACTAGAAATTAAAAGCAGAAGCTCTCAGCAGAGCCAAGAAATCATTCCGGTTGGCCTGAAAACATGAAGTCTGTTTAATAAATGTATAGGGATTGGCTTGGCTCGCTGTGCTGGACACTAAAGTGTTTACTGTGCAAGTTCCTAGAGAAAGCAGAAGTTCTCTTTGCCAACAGGTAGAATATTTTCTTCCAGCAAATGATAACTTCTGTTCGAACTTTAGTTTGGTTGTAGGAAGCTCAGTTTTTTGCAGCCTTTTCTTTGTATTGTAGGTCATCTTTTATGTTTCTTGGCTGGATGTTTAAGATTGATATCAGCTAGTTTTTTAGGAGAAGAGAGAGATTTAAGAGGGCTCCTCCACACATAACAGTGATGTTGGTGGCATTGTGTTGTCTGGTTAATTCTGCTCCAAAAACTGATGCTGTTCATTTTCACTTGAAGCTCTCTTTTGTTCTGGTCTTCTCTTTTGACCATGCTCTTCATTCCTATTCCCCAGTGGGCAAAGGCCCAAATTCTTAATTTCTAAAAGCCTTTTTGCATTACTGAGGTAATAAAAGAGGGGCATAATGTAACTACAGACAGCACACACCAAGATGTTTGCCTGTAGTGAGGTTTTTTTTCTGCTTTGGAAGAAAGAATCCCAGTCTCAATTTCTGAAAGTGACTCTTCCCCAGCAGTGACAAGTCTATATGAAGAACTGAAACATTTTTGAGTGGGAGTTTCTGTGGCAGAGAAAGGATGGGTCTCTAGGGAAATGTCTGGGATTTTGCAGCCTTCTTGCCTCAGTGACAGATGTTGTTTTCACCATCAGAAATTTGCTCTCAGGAGCACAAAGTTGGAGTGGAGTTTTGAGCATCCAGCTCAGTCTTAAGTTGAGACTGTGAGGATCAAACATCTGAAGTTTTGTCAGAGAACAAGTGACTTGGGAGAGTTTCATGAAACTTCTGAGCTAAATTCTGTATCCTGTGCAAGCCTTGGTTCAAGCCAGGAACTTGCTGTGAATCCAAATGCCTGCAATGAGGTGTGAGAACTGCTTCTGATGAAAGGTAAATTTAGTAAAACCTAGAAAATATGGGAGAGTTTTGGCCAGAATTCTTTAAGAACGGTTCAGAGCAGAGCTGGTTATGAGTTCATGTCAGGTTTCTGAAATTGGTTTTGGTTAAATTAAAATAATAAGAAATACTTTCTTTTTAATGATATTTTTACACTTTCTAGATAAAAAATTACTGAGTTGCACCTTTGCAGTTTTTGTAAATAAAAAATTCTGTGATTTTTTGATCTTTTTATTCCAATCAACCTACCTTTCAAAGAGAAAAAGTAAAAAGAAAAAAAATTATATGAAGGATTTGCTTTCGTGTTTCAGGCTGAATTAAAAAAAAACCCAGCACTGAACATTTTCCATATCACTTCACTCTGACAAGGGTTTTGCTTCTGCTTCAGCAAAACTAGAAAATTCATTGTTATTGCAGATCTTAAATCCAGATATCTCTTCCACAGCCACACTGTTGGCATAGGTGTTCAGCCAGGGCTGGATGGGGGTGGTGGAGCTTTATCCTGCTTCTCCATACCCCTGCCTTTCCCTTTCCTGCCAGACCTGCACTCCCCATCCACCCTGTTCCCAATTCAGAGTAAAACAGGAAAAACCCAGGGAAGTTCTCTGGTGATTACTTTAGGCCCTCTTTGCTTTTCAGTTCATACATATATATATATATATAAATAGCCATATAAAGCAGATGAAGTCAGCAATGTCCAGTAAGTTAAATACTTAAAAATGCAACCAAGAAAAACACTTCCATCAGTCATTGAAATAATTGAAACATAGAGGCTCAACTTACTGTAACTTCTCACTCGGTCCATGTTTTACTTTGTAAAAAAACCCCGTAACATTCTAAAAACCCTTTCATGCACATTTTCATGTACTGACTTATTTGATTTATGTTTTGGGTTGTGTAAACTCTTAAATGTAGTGAAAAAGTCTCCTTGAGTTCAGTAAGGCAGCTTGCATGTGTAAGTGCCTGCAGAGCCAAGTCTATAATTATGTATCTGTGTAATGTTGGCCTTCATACATTTATCCATTCCAATTTTAATTCTCCATTTCATAAAATCTGTGATCAAATTTTGGAGCCCGAGCTAAGCCAACATCGTCCCTTTTAATTTAGGACTCAGCCCTTTTTTTTCTCCTTCTGTGCTTTGCTTTTATTAGTTGCTTTCTTTTTGTGCTGATGTGCAGCACATACTGTTAAAGGCACTTATTAGGAATTCTACAGCGTGGAGACTGTCCTAATAAGGGAAAAAAACCAGCCCTTTTTTGGTGAGGTAAGAGAAATCAGGCAGAGGATAATTTTCCCTTTTTTTTTTTTTTTGCTGATTGAGAAGGATAAGGTGTGGTTTGGCAGGTACCGCATTGGTTTGGCATCTGCTGACACGGTTCCTCTTTTCTGCAGCCCAAATCCCTCGCAGAGCAGACGGGGAGGGCTTCCCCCACTCCCCCTTTTGCCTTCCCCTCCCCTCTTCCTTCACTTCTCCACAAGTGCTGCTGTGAAATCTCACTCTGATCCTCAAACTGGATGTGGTAACGAGACAGTTTTGCAAGTCCAACAGTGCAATGCTGTAATCACCTTTTTTGGGGGAAACAAGCACATTGGGAAACAGTTTTCCATGTGGGTCTTTTTTACCTTTAAAGCATTTAAGCAGTTTGTGAGGCTGTCAGAAAGATCACGCTGTAGTCCAAGGTATTTCAATGCAATTTCTCTCTGCTCCAAAACCCACTATTGAAGCAAAGTACTGGCTACAAGGTTTAGTTGATTGCTCATCTGTTTTTCCTTCCAGTTGCTTTGGATGTACATATTGAATTCCAGAGATGAGCAGCACATCCCAGGCTTAAGTACAGACTTCACATCTGAAGTCAATGTTGTTCCTTGATTTTAAGCTGAATTATTGGGAACAAAGTTTTACATGAGGGCAGAAGCTGGTATTTTGGGTTTTTTGTTGTTCAGTCTCTGTTTCTCTCTTGGTCAAAGAATACTAAGCCAAGTATTGGCTCTGCTTAAATTCACTCTGTGCTGCATCAGGAGACTGAAACTGATATCAAGTGGCTGCCCCCTTTCCACCTGGTGCTCTGGTGTGTTTCTTTGATTGGAGGAGGAATAATGGTTCACTTAGTCCCTAATACCCAGTTTTCTCTTGTCACTCTCCTGCTCATTTTCTTCTGAATACTGCACATTTGCTGGCATCACTTGTGAAGCAGTTCTTTTCCTCTGCTCCTCACCATAGTAATTCTAGAGTGCATATCCTGTCATTATTGAGGTTAGCTTACTGTAGGGAAAGGATGTGAAAGACAAATGGATGATAATAAAGCAGAAAAGGAAAATAAGCAGCTGTAGTAGCAGGGGTTGGATGTACCAGTTCACATCAAGCAAAATATACAGATGCACCATTAGCTCCCAAAAGCTTAGTAACAACTCCTTTTTGGGGGGATTTGGTAGGGTTTGGGGTTTTTTTTGCAAGATGCCTGTTTGTATTCAGATTCTTCCTCTGTCAGCATTTCTCTTGAAGATCAGGGACTTGGCTGACTTTGTCTCCTTTCTTAATTTCCATCCATCACTTTTCCATATACCTTGACTGAGCACCAGTGAGAAATACTCAGTTTCTCGTGAGCAAGACTGACTCCAGCAGAACCTGGCATGCCAACTGGAGAGGATTCACTCTCTACAAGAAGTTTCACTCTGAATCTTTTTCAGCTCACTTTCAATCTGCTTTGTATTTCTCTTTAGCAGGATCTGGTCCTGCTGCGGGTCCTCGAGGCAAACGTTGCTGTATTAAGGAACAAAAAATGATTCTGGTTCCAGACTGAACATTATTCAGAAATACCTCCTAACTGGTGTGCTGTGTACTTAAAAAAAAATTGAGAAAACAACCCCTGGAGAAGCCATCCATGTGCATTTGTTTTCCTTCCCACGATTCTGCTGGAAATGTGGAGGCCTGTCCCAGAGGTGTGTCCTTGAGACCAATGCACTTGACAGTACAGGATGTAAAATCCTGGCTTCTGTTTGGTTTGCTGAAGCCAAATTGCCCACAGGCCTTTCTAACCATAAAAATATATGACATGTTTCTGAACAGGAGGTTTCTGGCTTGCCAGATTCCATCTGCAGTTCGTTCAGCACAGGAGTTGCAATGTAATTACAGAAGTACCTTCTAGCAGCACAACAGTTGCTGTCCTGGCTCATTCCTTACCATGGATTTTTGTTGTTTGGGGGTTTTTTGGGTTGTTTTGTTTTGGGTTTGTTTGTGCTTCTTTTTTTATACCTGACTGAGCAGAGTTTGTGACTCAGCAAAAGGATCATGGGGTGGGTGAACCTCACAAGCTCAATGCACTGTGGGCTTCAGCATCCACAGATGATGTGTGCCACCATCATCACACACAGACATGGCCATGGTGGAACATTTGCAGTATCTTTGGCCATTTTCAGGTTGTGCCTGGCTTTCCAGCTCCCCTGAGCTACAGGGACATTCTCCATTGTCATGTGCTTCCTTTCCTGCCCTTCCCCTCCCTTTATTTCTTTTTCCCCCCTTTCAGTTATCTCTTGATAGTGTTTATTTGATTATTTTTTGGGTCCCAAATGAAGTGTGTCCTGACTTTTACTGCATTCTCTTGCACACTGATGTCTATAAAAGAAGAATCCCATTTTGAAATTAGGGTGTGTATTTTTTGGAGCACCCATCTTTCCTCTGTGAAGCCTGAGGATATTAGGATTCTGTTTGTCCTGCAAAAGAAAAAATCACTGGCATGTGCTCTGGGTGTGTAAGATGGTGTTGTGCATCTTGGCCTTAGTCATCTCCCTCATCCTGGAACAGGAGTGGTCAGACACATCATGTCAGCAGTTTTCTTTCTCAGGATTGCAAAAAGCCCAAAAGCCTAATTAGCAGAGGCCACATCTGTTTCCAAAGCCAGCTAAATTTTTACTGTAGTTAGAAAGATGAAGTTAATGAAGTTTGAGCACTAATTTTCTCCTTGTTCCTCTGTTAAATTTGCCATAAAGGCTGTAGCAAAGCAGTTTTTGTTGTCCTCTGAAAATGTAGCTTTTACTCAAGGCTTACCAAACTCAAAAAAAACCCTCTCTGAATGCTGTAGCAGAGCTATCTTGGTGTTCCCATAGTCCTTATCTATATGGCTGTGAAATCTTCCCACTGATCATTTGCAGCCCATTCAGCTGAGAACAAATACTCCTTCCTTGTGCATATCTGAGAGCTGCATTCGGTCCTTCGGCATTTTGGGGAAGCCATGGGGTTAATTACCTGAATTCCTGGACTCTTCTCTGTCTTTCAAACTCACCCACCAACACCCTGTGAAGTGCTGAGGTAGGAGACAGTGTCTCCCACCCAGCCCTATGTTTCTTGCCCCTGAACAATTTGAGTGGTGGTATTTTGAGCAGACTTTGGTCAAACTTCCAGAAAACCTGTGATTATAGCTCTGCACCAACACTGGCAGTCTGTCTCTTGCTCCTTGTGAGCTGGCTGAAGCACCCCTAAGTACACCCAGGAGCACCTCACTGGCAGAGGATTGCAGGTGTTTGGGTTCAGAGTTATACCTGTGTTTAATGTAGGTAGTGCCTGGATCCTGAAATGCATGGGGTTGTTTTTAAATTGAACATTCTTGAGTCAGATGGGAGCTGGAGCACAAGGGAGTTTGAGCATCTCACTCAGGAAGCTGTAGCAGAAGAGGAGCCAAATGAAGTCTTGCAAACCCTCTATTCAGCAACCTAACTCTCAGCATGTTAGTTTGAATTAAGAGCAGTCTGAACTTACTGTTCCAATTCAGAGTATTGCAGATCCCTAGGTCTTTATGTTACCTTGTAGCTGCTGAAGGCTCTCTTCCTCAGATAATGACCATGTTCTTGTTTACTCAGTAATCTCAGTTGAAATGTGGTGACAGGTTGGACCACACTCTGTGAGTAGGAATTTAAATTCTCTTACGCTTGTCCTAATTCTTTGTTGTGCCAAGTATTTGTCATTTGTCAGTATTTTACCTTGCCAAATCCTTGCTTGACAAATGTTGTACTTTCACAAAAGCATATTAAATGTAAATGTGCCATCCAGTGCTTGGGTTTTGGCCTCTCCCAGTGCCTTTCAGGCTGCATGACTTAAATACAGTGAGAACTTGCACAAAAGGATAAATGGAATTGCATCTCCCTTGCAATGGACTTGGAGTTTGTCTGTGGATGGCTGGGAAGAGGATGCTTGGATGAGCAATGCATGGTTGGATCAAGTTTAAGGTCTGTTCTCTGGTGTTATTTCTAAGGGTCCATCTGCTGTGCAAATGCCTCCAAAACCCATCCACTGTGCAGATGTCTGAGCACCCCAGAATGCTCTGTCTTGCAGTCCAGGTGAGAGGGGAGAAGTTCTGGCTTGGAGTCGAGACCGAGTCCTGCAGGTGTTGGTGTCTGACATTCAGGGCAGTCCCACGACACTGAGGGACCAAGGAGGGAGCAGTGAGAGCTGTGGTGCACAGGAGCATTCCTGTGTGACTTCCTACAGTTTCTCTAGGACTGAAACCTCTCTGCTGTAGAGCTGGGGTTTTCTCACTCCATCAGCTTTTGGGAGTCCTACCTCACCCAGCCCTGCTGAGCTTTCTGTACCTTTCTGTTGAAGCTTGAGAAGCAGAAGGGTGTGGCAGCAAGTGAACTCGTTTCCCAGTGGTAGGGTGATGACCCTGAACCCCATTTCTCATACTTTCAGGCATTTTAGTGTCTCTCAGTTCACAGCCCAGTGCTTCAAAAGGTTCCAGACTGTGTTGAGCCTTGCTGACCCTTGTGAAAAGTCTGAGGTGCTTTGGCAGTGTCATGGCCACAAGATCACCTGGGCTAAACTTGCTTTTGGCCCTTCCTTTCTTATTTCCCAGCAGGCACACCTCTTTTTTAAAAATGTAGACTTGGAAATACCTAGCAACAGAAGGCATTATTTAAAATGTAGAGG
>VWYE01009047.1:652993-694809 GCA_013398995.1 Alaudala cheleensis | reverse complement strand
TGGAGAACAGTCCTTGCAAAGCCGTCTCCTGACATATTTCGGTATATCAACCTGTGCAGTGCCCTTGTTATTCTTCCTCCATTCCAGAGACTGTCTCGGGAGGATCTGGCCCACATGCACTTCCTTAAAGATGTGGTGATTGTGTGTGGCAATCAACAGTCTGAATGTATCCAGAATATCAGTGAAATTGATCATGAAAACATCAGCTTTCATATCCTGGCCATTGCCAGCCTTTTCCAGAAAGCACCTCTAAAGGAATTGCAGAAGACCATACATGCCTGGATCAGTTCCATGGATATGAAACAGCTTAGACATCTCTCAGGTTCTGTTTTTCAGCAGACAGAGAACTTTGAAGGGCTAAACTCTGTGACATCCTATTTCACCTGCCCTTCAGTGCCCCTTGCTGTTCTGAGAAGGCAGAAGGACATCAGTGTGCTTTCAGACATCCCCTTGTACGAGCCCCAGAGGCAGCTGTTTAAGCAGAACGCTGTTTATGTAGTAGTCGGGGGGCTCACTGGACTTGGCTTTGAAACGGTGAAATTCATAGCCAAGAACGGAGGAGGATGTATTGCAATCCTCTCCAGGAGAATTCCCAGCAGTGAGAAGCAAGAAGAGATGAGGGCTCTGCAGCAGCAGTACAAAGGGAGCAAAGTAATATCTGTGCAGTGTGATGTGGCTTCAACCAGTGATGTTGAGAAAGCTTTCCAGTCCATTGCCAACACCTTTGTGGGGAGCCCGATCAAAGGGGTTTTCCAAAGTGCTGTGGCTTTACACGATGGCCGCCTTGAAGTCCTGAAGCTGGCTGACTTTCACAAAGTGCTGAGCCCAAAAGTAGCAGGGACCCTAAATCTTCACTGGGCTACCAGAGGCCAGGAGCTTGACTACTTTGTCTGCTACTCCTCTGTTACTTCCTTTCTGGGCAATGCCACCCAGACAAACTATGCAGCTGCAAACTCTTTCCAGGATGTCTTCTGCCTCTACAGGAGGAACCGTGGGCTTTCAGGCCAGGCCATTAACTGGGGTGCTTTGAACCTTGGCATTCTGCTCAATCAAAACCACATTCAGAGCATCCTGGGATCCAAGGGCATAGACAGTCTGCAAGTGCATGAAATTCATGACTATCTCAGGAAGACCTTACTTATAAATAACCCACTGCAAGGTGTTGTTAAATTGAACTTTCAAGCTTTGTATCATCATGTTTTTCCTAAGACAATTTCTCTCAAAAGTCGCTTCAAATCACTTATGTCAGAAGATTTCAGGAACAAGTTTGAAACCTCTGAGGAAACTGAAGTCCCAGGGACTGCCTTTCTCAGGTCTGAGGACTACATCACCTCACTGGTGAGTGACCTCACTGGAGCAAACAGAGATGAACTAGCCATGAACACACCCCTTTCGTCTTTGGGCATAGACTCTATGTTAGCTATGACAATTCAGAACCGTGTCTTTCAGGAGCGAAAGGTGGACATACCCTTTGTGAAACTGCTTGATCCTCATACAACCCTGTCAAGTTTAGTGGTAGTTTTAGAAGAAACAAGCAATGCAACTGGAACAGTTAAAAAGAAGAATGCTGCAGTTGAAAGTGCAGAAAATGGAAGCTGGCTATAGGAATCTTCTCAATCAGGAATTGTGTAACTTTGACAATACTCAGACCCTTTGTAGCAAATCAGAATGTCTGGTGATTCTAAATGTACTCTTCTACATTGACCCAGAAAACCTTTCACCAGGTTCCTCTGTCATTATTCTGCTAGCCATGTTAATTTCAGTCAGTTGTTTGACTTGTTACTGTTTGCACCTCTACATTATGAATATATATGTAAACAGCATAAGATTATTTTGGCAATATTGTATTCTTCATGTATTAAAATATAATTATAAAATTAACTCAATTATTTAGTAATTTGATTATGCAATCATAAATACCAGCATATTTTTTAAAGTCGTCTAGATGTTGTGAATTTCAAGGTTTCTTCTCAAAAGGAAACTTGATTTTTTCCCTGTTTTCCAAAATAATAAAAATGAACCACGTGCAAAGCATACAGTAAATTAACTGGATTTTTAAATTAATTAACCATTTTATGAAAACTGAAATAACCAAGAATAATAGAAGAGTTTAAAAAGAAAAAGCTAAAGTCTAATTTTTTCTTATTTTATTGTTTTTGTCCTTCATTCGCTCACATAGTTTAAATTTTCCTAATCCAAACATGTGCTCTTATTTTCTTCCAGTGAGACCTACCTCACATATTTGAAAGGAGAGTCTACAGATGTAAAAATTTTATTGTATTTATGTAATAGGATTCCAATTCTAGAAGTTCCAGTACACTTTAAAATGTTTTACAAATAATAACCAGAGCATTGTATTCAGTTTTAAATTTTACTATAGTAAACCATTTTCATAGTTCTAAGAAGGCATCTCTGTTTTGAACTTAACAGCAAATGCTCTGCATTGAAGTCCAACAGAATATAGTTTGCTATATTGCATGCTGTCATTATCTGTGACTTTATATACCACCCGAAATTCCTGAGGAGATGACAGTCTTATCTTCTGCTTTGAACAGGGAGCCTCTTTAGTTAGTCTCTTCAGGTCAGGCTTAATCATTCTACAGTAAATCTACAGTGAGGACAATACTTTGTATTACACACAAGAAGTTACAAATACCTTTGATCAAGCAGGAATCAGCATTTTAGATTAATCTTTTCCTACAGGACATGCTAGTACTATTCAATCCTATGGTGTAAGATAAAATCGGTGTTCAACCTCCTCCGCAAATGATATCTAAGAGAGGGACTTCCACAGCTACTCCAAATTATACACAAATAACATTTTCCTAGAGACTCACTGTTAACATCCCTGGGATTTTGAAAAGAAATGAAACAGAGCAAGAATGGTACACTAGATTAATTACAAAGTATTTGTTCTATACAGGGGAAAAGCTTCTGCTTGTTTTGGAAGTGTTTACTAATCACAGAGTGGATTAAATGAAAAAAATGTATGTATCTTTTTACATCTCCTTTGTCCAAAGTGAAGGGAAACTTTAAAGGACTTTTCAGGAAATGTATAGAATAGTTTGAGATGGAGGAGACCTTTAGATAGACTTAAAACTCATGCCTGCTCTCCTGAAAAGCTATGTCCTGTTTACTGTGTCTGTGGACAATATCTATCAGGAAAGGCTAGACCAATTCTGAGCTCAGAAGACTGTCTTAAAATCAACTGGAATCAGAATACAAATACACCCTCCAGGATTGCTGAGCCTGGTGCTGCCAGTGATGTGGATGGACAATGTAGTCAGTATTTAAGCCTGGAACAATGCTTGATCCTGGACTTAAGTGAAAACTTTCCTTAGTCATATAGTATTCAGATGAAAGATAGCAGATATTTGCTGCCATTCAGGTTTGCTGCTCTGAAAATGCAATAAATGACTCTTCATCTGTATGTTCCCAGTGCACGCATAAAAGGGATTTCATCTGTTCAGAACTGGTTATCAAATAAACCAATTATAGACAAACCACTCAAATCCCAGCATATATAAGAATAGCTGACACACCTCACAGAGCAGACAGGCAGCTTTTTTTTCCATCTGCAGTGTTAATTTTGATGATTTTGACAACATCTTGTGACTCTGGAAGAAAGAGCCTGATCTTATTTCCTTTTCATGGGTAGTTTTTGCAAAGGGTGGCACCCTCAATGCCAAGTTTATCACTCACCAAAAAAAGAAAGAAGAAATCTTATCCTAGAAAGAACATGAAGTGAATTTCAAGAGCTGTACTCTAGCAAGTCTTTGAGGCCAGTAATCTCCTAATCACATAATCTGCATCATATATCAATCGTGTATTTCCTAAACACAGACTCCATCAATTTGTTATGACAGACTGAAGTCTGCAGACAAAATCTGGAAGAGACCATGGATTTCATCATGTGGAACACTGTTTCTGGTAATCCCAAACAAGTAGTTTCATGAAAGTAAAGCCAGTATGCTTCAGAGACTATTTGAAGGAGATGCATAATCTGGAATAGAGCCATACTTTCTTCTCAAACCAAGGACTCTTACCAATTCCCTGTAAGCCAAACTTCCTGGTTTGGGACAAAGTGCAGTGGAAGACAGATGCTGATCTGAATATAAGTAAATCAACCATACAGAGTTATAAGTTATACTCCTTATGCACGACTGACACTCCAAGCCCTGCAGCTGCAATGTGAGTTTCATGTAGAGAGTGACAACTAGTGGCTTCAGGGGTTGCAGTTGTAAGAGAACTGTACCTTGCTCAGGGTAGTATGTATATCAGAAAAGCAAGTATCTTGGAATCACATGGGGCTAAAAGAGTCAATTTTCTCATAGATAAGGATTTGGAGCTGGCCAACACAGACAGAATCAGATGTGAAAAGAATGGAGGAATGGGGGATTGTGTAGGGGCACTACAGAAACAAATGTCTCAAACTGCCGATAGAAAACACAGCTGAGCAACTGAATGCAAGAAATCAATTGCTCTCTCCAGACTTGCCAAGTTACCTGCCCATAGAAGTGTCAAGTTTTTTAGTGTTTTTGTTTTAGCACTCAGCAGAAGAAATGTCTGTCTTCATCTTTTAGAAGTCCCAGCTGTGTTCCATAGCTTGAATCCACTACATGAAACTATGGGAAAACCCCCTGAAATTAAACAAATAGGGTTGGATTCCTCAATGCCTGGGGTTGCTGCTTCTGCAGAGGAGGTCACTGAGCAATACATAAAAAACATGAGGCTGTGTTACTTTTAGGCAAGCAATAGCACAGAAATAGGAGAAAAAACATGAGAGTAAACACATCCTCAAGGTTACATAATATGTAATAGACACTCTGCAGAAAATAAGGATTACCCCTCCTTGTGCACTAACACTGAATATCACAAACCTGTTTGATCTGATGTGTAATCCAGACTGTCAGACCATGTGTGCATTGTTTGCTCTTTCCCCGAATCACTTGTTTCAATGTCCCAGTGCTGGTTCCTCAGTGCCCATTTGATCACAAGAAACTCATGGCGTGGCTAGACTTGACAATATGAACAATGGCTGATAAGAAGCAAACTAGGATGTTTTAGGCAAAGGGTTAGCTTGGTGTGATGGGGTCTGCACTGTTAAACTTAAGGGACACAGTTCCACTGATCATGGCACAGGGATGAGCTTCTAGTCTAAAGGCATCAAGCTTCTCCATCCTCAGTGGAGAGCTCCCAGTCCCAGAGCCATTTCTCAGCGATGGTGTCTCCTGCCTGTGAGCCCTTCCCAAGGCTGGCACCCCTGCGCTGTGCAGCTGGACAGGGCCGAGTGCAGCAGGAAGCCTCTGCCCATGGTGCCCCATCTCTGGGGCTGGGTGCAGTGCCTTGTTTCTATTGACCACAGGAAGTCCTTGCAGTGGCTTAAAGTCTTTGAATCCTCAAAGTCATCAAACCCTCAAAGTCTTCAATTCTGGCCCCATGAGTGCCCTCAGTCTCACTGTTCCCCAGCTCTCCTCAAGTGTTCCTCCTTTCTCCCTGGGAGCTGAGTAATGGGCTGCAGGAGACAGATACCACATAAAACATATTTAGTCATGCACCTTCCCTTCCCTTCCCTTCCCTTCCCTTCCCTTCCCTTCCCTTCCCTTCCCTTCCCTTCCCTTCCCTTCCCTTCCCTTCCCTTCCCTTCCCTTCCCTTCCCTTCCCTTCCCTTCCCTTCCCTTCCCTTCCCTTCCCTTCCCTTCCCTTCCCTTCCCTTCCCTATTCCATACAGGATCTGTCCCTGCCACATTCCCCACCTGGCTCCTGACAGTTCTGCACCTCTCCCTTGCACCAGCACTGGGCTGGGAGCCTGTGAACTGGACAGGAGGATGATGAGATGCCAGCTCCAGGAATGGAGTTCCTGAAAAATTTCAGCAGCCAGCAGCCTGCTCAGTTTCTCTTTTTCCCTTTTTTCTTTCCATAAAGCTAATTTGCTGGTTTTAATTGCTGTGTTTATTTGTTGCTGAAGCCTTGGCAGCACTTTATCTGCTGGCTCAAGTTTGCAGTAACAGCTATGACCACAGCAGAGAAATGAGAAGTGAATACTGAAATGCTGGCTTGGGTTGGAAATGTCAAAACCAGGGAAGCAAAACCAGTATTGGAACCTGACAAAGGCTTACAACTAAGAAACCTCAAAGGGAAAGCAGTTAGCTCTGGACAGTGTGTAGGCAGCTAGAAGAGANGAGCTCCCAGTCCCAGAGCCATTTCTCAGCGATGGTGTCTCCTGCCTGTGAGCCCTTCCCAAGGCTGGCACCCCTGCGCTGTGCAGCTGGACAGGGCCGAGTGCAGCAGGAAGCCTCTGCCCATGGTGCCCCATCTCTGGGGCTGGGTGCAGTGCCTTGTTTCTATTGACCACAGGAAGTCCTTGCAGTGGCTTAAAGTCTTTGAATCCTCAAAGTCATCAAACCCTCAAAGTCTTCAATTCTGGCCCCATGAGTGCCCTCAGTCTCACTGTTCCCCAGCTCTCCTCAAGTGTTCCTCCTTTCTCCCTGGGAGCTGAGTAATGGGCTGCAGGAGACAGATACCACATAAAACATATTTAGTCATGCANTTTCTCTTTTTCCCTTTTTTCTTTCCATAAAGCTAATTTGCTGGTTTTAATTGCTGTGTTTATTTGTTGCTGAAGCCTTGGCAGCACTTTATCTGCTGGCTCAAGTTTGCAGTAACAGCTATGACCACAGCAGAGAAATGAGAAGTGAATACTGAAATGCTGGCTTGGGTTGGAAATGTCAAAACCAGGGAAGCAAAACCAGTATTGGAACCTGACAAAGGCTTACAACTAAGAAACCTCAAAGGGAAAGCAGTTAGCTCTGGACAGTGTGTAGGCAGCTAGAAGAGATTTGTTTAAGGATTTTTATTTCTGCCCACTATATTGATCAAACTCAAAGAAAACATGCTAAGAGATAATCCAAGGCAGGATGCAGTCTCCCAAAACCTTTTTTGGCAAACACTTGTTTAGCCTGGTCCTTGAAATATTCCAGCAATGACAATTCCACAGCACCCTTAAGTAACCTGCTTCAGTGCTTTGTTACACTTAGTGCAAAGAAAGCTTTTCCTGATTGCACCGCTTCTTGGTACTTCACTCTTTGCTGAATTTCTGTCTGTTACAATGGAGTATTTTGGTTCTTTCTTTATGTGGCTCTTTTGAAGGTCTGAAGATCTTGTTTTGGTTTCTTAAAACTTTGAGGCAACTTGTTTTGTTTCATATTTATCACTTGCTCATGATTCAGTTCCAAAATACGTTTCTATTTCCCAAAATTATTTCACTGATGTACATTCATTATGAAGCTATTTGGGTTGTATATTTTTAAAGCTGCTTATTGATATAAATATTCTCCTATGAAGCAGCTGTCTGTGAACCATATTGACAAAATTAATTCAGCAAAAATTATCATGTAAGAATTTACCTCAGCCGTTACACAGTGTACACATGCTTACACTTTCCCCTAGTGATTTACCTGATATTAGTTATAAATTCAGAGCTGGGTTAATGTTTTGGCCAAATATTCAGAGCTCACCAACTTGGCCGACTAATGAGCACCAAAACCAGATGTTCATCCTGACATTTCAAAGAAGTAGCAAATACACATACTGCACAATTAGCAAAAGCAACATAAATAAATATTTAACTGTACAGTAGACCAAGAAAAAAAAAAAGTGGGAGATGACCTTCTTTTACCCAATTACAAGATGAATTTTTTACAATTTTCTTGTTTTCTGAAAAGCCGAGCAAAACACTTGTCTTGATTTGGAAAAGACAGGTGTCTGCTAGGGAGGGCAGGGCCTCCCTTGGAATGGAGAATTCAAACCCCGTCCTTCTGAATTATTATAATTTTGAAAATCAAGGGGGGCTCTCAGGCAAAGATATGGGGATAGGAATAACAGTTCTTTACTAGTATGTATAACAAGACAAACAAACAACAACTACTACAGCATTAATAACAGAACAGAACCAGAAACCTTGAGGGGCTTTTGCTTCACAAAGCCCGGGGCAGTCTGATCCTGATGGCCCTGCAGGGCCCTGAGAGCACCAAGCTGGAATGGTGGAAGATCCTGGGCTGGTGGAGGAGATCTGTCAGAAGCTCCATGGTGGTGGCTGGAAGCTGGAATGGTAGGAGGTCCTAGCAGGGCAAAAAAAAGCCTCAAAGCCAAAGAAGCTAAAGAAGCAGCAGCGGCAGGACAGGGCCGGCCCAGCTTGTCCAGAGCAGGAGGAGGAGGCGAGCTCAGGATTCCCAGCCACACGAGCAGATGTGGTAGATTTCCCAGGACTAGACTTAGTGGTGACAGTGAACTCCTCCTGCAGCAAGCAAACAGCTTGGGCATCCTCTCTCCCAAATGCCAAGAGCAAGGGTGGCTGCCCCCAGCTCCCATCCTTTTCCTGCCCCCAATACTCACGTTATCTCCCCTCTCCAAGGAAAACCCCCAGAGGTAAAAGAAGTGTAGCCCAAATGCTACACTCCTCTCCCGACTTTTGGCCCCCTCTTTGTTTTGGTCAAACACCCACAAGTACCCTGCAGTTAGTCTCCTAGAAGCTTATAGGAAAAAATTCTATAAATAAAAAAGAAACAAATCTATCCCCCTACAACACTCCCTTTGGCAATGCACGAGGTAAAAAAGAGAGATCACAGGTTCTCTTCCCTGCAGTCAGCTTGCAAAGTAAAGCAGAAGACATGCATGGAAAACTTCTAAATATCCTACTTTCTGATGATCATGGAAATACTTGGAATTTTGTGCTTTTGGTGAGGACAGAAGTCTAGTTTCAGATAGTAAGAGGAGTGCATCATGACCTTAGGTGTACAATTAATGGCTTTGATTCTTCTGCTTTGAAGGAAAGGACCTAAGTCACTGCCAAGTTAAACTGAAATCAGAGGACTTTCTGCATCAGTTCATTGAGGAATGAACATGCTGCTGTCTACTAGAAGCTGATGGGTTCAGCACAGGGAGGAAATGTCCATTTTTTTTCTCACCCTTCAGGCTTTAAAATGACTTTGTAAGCAACACTTTTAACCAGTTGCTACTTAAAATTTTCATCACATAAGCCTGTGGGTTGAGTATTCTTTTGGCTTCTTGTTATTGTCAGTCCTAATCCTGCCATATTGTTAAGGGTTCTGCTGTTATTAAGCACTGTGCCAATACCTTTCAAAAGCTACAACTCTCGGCTTTCCAAACACAGTGGTAAATTTTTAAGTAATGTTTTCAGTCATGCCAAAATGACTCGGGCTCTAAGCCAGAAACGACTTAGAGATGTATGTTTGTACTGGCAAAAACGTTTATTCCTTCATTTAGCCTCACTGAGTGTCTGCCTGTGCTTCTACATGCCAAAGGGCAAGAGACAAGGAGATATATCCTTGCAAAGCTTTCATGTCATCCTTCTTTTAGTGTGCTGCTGAGTTGCTTTGCATACATGGAGGCAGTCAAGCGGCAAGAATAGTGTTAGAAATACACACACATATCCGTCTCTCCCTGACAGGAACACTCAATTATTTGTGAGATTTACAGAGAGAAGAGCAAATGTTTTGTGACAATGACTTCTGGCTTTTCCCTGCCAAGTTTCTGGTGCCTAAGTAATTCATATGCAGAGCAGATCTCTCAAAATTGACAGATCGTGATCCTGATTATACTAAGCTGATGAAATAAATGCACTTTTCTGCCAACTAAGGAGATATTTCTCAAATAATCCAGTCTACTGGCAGGACAGTATCTCTCAAGAATTGTTTCCCAAAGGCATTCCAGCGGATTTGGTGCAGGAACTTGCATGAGCTCCAGGTGCCAGCTGAGACAGGGCAAATCAGCACCATCAGAGCCACACTGTGAGTTAAGAGCCCCACAGAACTGATGCCACAGGGCTGACACAGGGAGGTGCAACTGGGTGCAGGGGGGATGCTGAGAACAGCAGTCAGAGAAACAGCTCAGCTTCACTGTATTCAAATATCTCCCTCCATTCCATGCCACAGTGCCTGAAGTCACCCCAGTATGCTCCTACACTAGGAAAGCAAGGTACATGGAGATTGTTAGCAAAGGTGCAAGAATTGGGCTTCTGACACTGTCTTGAGCTGTTTTCCAAGAGTAACTGGAT
This sequence comes from Alaudala cheleensis, assembly GCA_013398995.1. Classification (NCBI taxonomy): domain Eukaryota; kingdom Metazoa; phylum Chordata; class Aves; order Passeriformes; family Alaudidae; genus Alaudala; species Alaudala cheleensis. The sequence continues at coordinate 684,734 of VWYE01009047.1, read as the reverse complement.
CTGTTTTTGTCCACAGCTGCACATACTTCAGAGCAAGTTTATGGATGAACATTCACTTACAAGTAAGAATTTCCTATCTTGACTTAATTAAAGCTACTTTAAAAAAATTAATCTCCTTAAATTTTGTCAAGGGTCTTATTTTTGTCCGCATGTGGCTTTGTACCAGGATTGCTGGAAGCGTCAATTAGACCAGATGTAGTCAGTTCAGTACCAGTGTGTGATGGGGAAATGCTCCTGTGAACTGATCAGGATTTTGCAATTCATTTCTTGTCAGCAGTCACAAGCAGCAAAACACTTCAAGGCCTAAGCCACAGTAGCATGGTTGGACAACAGAATCCATTGCTGTGGTCTGTGATCATAATAGAAAATGGCTAGTTTAACTTCAGGCACAAATCTTATGACAGGACTTGACCCAAATCCACAGTTTTTCCTGGGATCAGGGAGAATTCACAGTTTGGGCACCAGTCATGACAATGCCTGGCTTCTTGCCATTACAGTTCATCAGAAAATAATAACAAAAGTCATGTTGGTGATACTTACAAAGTGCTTGTAAAGGCATATCAAGTAATGTATTCTGCTCTCTTGTTACCTGCTCCTGTACACAGACAGCTGTTATTTCTCAGCCCATTGGCTGCTCATCCTTTTACACAGAAAAGAGACATTCCAATTCTCAGTCTAAAGACAGCAAAAATCCTGGAGAAATGCAGTAACCAATATTTACTGATCTACTAGGAGCAGTTTTTCTTTGCTGGTCTCCAAAGGAAAGAGAGCTTGTTACCTGGGAGAAGAGGCCGATCTGCAGGTGCTGCACCCTCCTTTCAGGCAGTTCTAGAGAGTGATAAGGTCCCCCCGAGTCTCCTGTTCTCCAGGCTAACCACCACCCCCACCCCAGCTACATCAGCTGTTTCTCATCAGATTTGTGCTCCAAACGCTTCCCCACCCTCCTTGCCCTTCTCTGCACATGAAAATACTGTATATGATTATCCTGTGTATAGACTCCCTTAACAGTGACTTTATCCACTCAAGGACGGAAGGCTCTTTCCAACAGCACCCCTTGAACCCGCGCTCGCCCTCCCGGCGCATTCCCGGCGCTCCCGTGGGGCGGGCGGAGAGCTGCAGTGCCGGCAGTGTGCGGCAGGGGGCGCGCGCAGGCCGCGTTCCCGGGCCCTGCGTTCCCAGCCCCGGTCCCGGCGGGAAGCGGCGGCCGGGAGGGGCCGGGAAAGCGCGGGCACGGGCACGGGCAGCAGCCTCGCTCGTTCGTCGTGCCCGCTGGCGGTCACGCTGAGAATCGTAATCACTGCTGATGGTGTTGGGAGCACGTTTTGCCGCCGCTCAGGAGACCTGTCAGCTTCTCGTTGGGCTTGATGATCGCAGACGTCTCTCCCAGCCGAAATTATTCCGTGATTCTGCAGCACTGAAAGCTGGAGCGGCTGTTTCAAGGGCTGCATCTCAGGCACCTGCGATACTGAGGGTGGATTTGGGGGAAAAACTGGGCCCTGGGGAACCAGCTATGGCTGGTGAAAAGGTCACCGATTTTTTGCTTGCCAAGGGTGGTATAAAACCTTGAGCAGATCCTGTTGTGAAGCTCTTGCTCAGGCAATGTGTAAAGTGCTTGGTTAATGTAAAACACATATTTATAGTGATTTCTTTTAAGTGTGCTATAATTTAATAGTTAAGAGCCTGGTTAGTGATGACATGAGGGAATGGATGATAGCACACAAATATTAGGAAGAATACTGTAATAGCTGTGGAGGAATTATGAGTTCCTATAGCATTAAGTTTTATTTTAGAGTAAGGGTTTGTTCTGTTGGCTTGTGGGCTTTTTTGTTGTTGTTGGGTTGTTTTTTATTTTTTCTTTTTAACAAAGTATGGAATTCAAAATGGAAAATCTGAGATTAAATCTAAAGCTTCTAGCTTACAAGTGTGAGGTAAAAATGTGTCAGTTTTTGAAGTAATACTATTCCACATGGCAACCAGCAATATTTTCCATTCCTGTTTTTCTTTTCAAATTTTTTTTTTCTGGTGCTGCTGAACTTCTTGCCCTCTTGAATGCTTTGTTTTCTGATACTAAAAGCACTGCAAGCTCATCCTTCTTCAAAGAGGCTATTTATTCAGTAAAGCTTTTGTCAGACCACTTGTGTAACTTCAAAACCAATTCCTAGTGCTTTCCTTTCGCTGCCTCTTTGTGAGAAGCATATGGATTCTTGGACTGAATGGGTATTATATAAATACTATGCACTGTGCTGCCCTATCAACATCAATTGCTGTGGCTGGGTCACCGACGCTGTACAGATGCAAAAAGGAAATGGTCTTGGCAAATAGGATACATGGGATTTTTCCAGAACAATATTTAGAAAGAGCTGCCTCATGAGATCCCTATTAGACAGCAGCACAACAAATATGCAGGCAGGCTACATGAAATAGCACAGCAGCAAATGTGAATCTCTCCCTTTCTTACTGAATTCTTGCTTGCTGCAATCATCACCATGTCTAAGTGAAGAACAGCAAAATATATTGCATTATTAAGCACAGGAAAGCTGATGGCTGATAGAGAAAAGCAGCTTCATTCCAAGGCACAGATGGGAAGCACATACTGTCCTGAATTTGTCTGCTTTTCCTTTAGAGAATGACAAGTATTTAGCATTATATGTCCCCTGGGTATTGGTGTAGAACCATGAGTGTTAGACACATATAACATTTCAAAGCAGTCCTACTGCTGGCACAGTTACAAACACATTTGATTGAACCATCCTACACTATAAGAAGATGTTTAAAACAATAGATTCAGGGTCAGGTTTTTTTCTTGGCATAGACCTGCTCAGAAGGCTTCAAGTAGGTCAATTTTCTGGTCTCTGAGAGAGCTGAAGTGGTGAAATGGACTATGTTGTTGGATGATTAAATTATATTTCCTCGAAAAATTGTTTTTGCTCTTCCCTCTTTGTTTATCCTAGTACAAAGCAGTGGGGTTTGCAATATTCATACTAGTAGGGAGACTTTGCAATACAGAAGTACTGACATTATTCCAACATGCAGTAATATGTTGAGATTATTCCATGCTCTTCCCATGCTGAATGATGGCACCCAACTCCATCAAATAAGCCATACATGGCCCATTGCTAGTAAAAATACTCTTTTTTCATTAGTACAACCTGGCAGGAGGAAAGACAAGACTCAGCCCATAATCTGCTGTCTTGAGGTTGCAATTGATGAAACATTTTACCTAAATATTTTCAGGCATTTGATGAGAATCCAGTGCCAGATGGATTGAAAAAGGAAATGACAGGAAGATTGTGACGATTTTTGGGACAGACCTGAAAAGTGAAAATGTCTTTTCCAGATCTTTCCAACATTCCTCAAGTTGGCCAAAAAAGGGAAGGCATTTTGCATCTAAAGGCTATTTTAGTAGAGAATCCAGAAAGTGCTACTGGGGAAAAAAAGCTTACCTTTGAAAACATCTTGGCTATCAAAGGAAATAATTAGACTGTCGCTGGACTATTAAATTATTTGAAATATGAAGAATACTATTGAAAGGGGTATTGTAGATGATGGATTATACCTATTTGCTACACAGTGGCAAAATAGATGCATAGTAGTACAGTTTCTAGTGTGCCTCTTTTTTATTTCCAGTGATTTATTGGCAGAATGCCTGTAAAAATAATGGAAAATCAAACAAAGCAACCAGTTAGTTTAAAAATTGTAGGATTAATACTCTTAATCTGTTCAGAAGCTTTATTTTTATTTTAAATAATATTAGTCACTTTTTAAATAGGGTATTGTATGTTGTGTCTGAGGTCAGAGCAGGTACATGGTGTTTGCATAACTCACAGGGTACAAAGATCTCTCTGCTATTTCTGGATGCTCAGAGCACCACTGAACCAAAACTGTGCACACTTTCTTCTTGAAATTCATGTGTATCTCTGATTATAATTCCTACAAATTACTTGAGTGTCTCTGTGCAGTTTAAAGTCATGTGTCAGAGTCAAGTCGTTTTAGCAAAGTGATTTGCAGAAAATGAAAATATGCTGAGCTCTTTTATCTTAATACTTATCCTCCTAGCAGAACAAATCAATCTGAGTAGAAGAATACTATCTGTTAATATGAAAAACTGGAAAATGTAGAAGAGAAAAAAAAATACATGAACTGCTAACAGTGGCAATTGAAATCATTTGGATGCTCTAATTCTGAGAACTAAGAGAATGTGTGTTCTGCTGATGAGGTATCTTCACTGATGGAGAAGGAATAGCCTGAAAATATATGAAAATTCACAGGGTACAGTCTAAAAATAATTTACCAGAAAAACAACTTTTGAAAAGCGCCATTTCAAAGTCTGTTTTTACAATGAAGGATACAAAATTACTCATCAAGTGCTTAATGACAATCTTCTATAGTTTCTTGGCTGCTTTCTAATATGAGTATTACCATCCAGACTGATTTAGTTGCCCTCTTCCCTTGATGGCTTAAATTATTTACTATCCATTCTTCTGAGAAAACAGGCTCCAGGAACACTTGTTCTAATCTCTAGAACATGCTTGCTCTAAAGAAGGTTTAGGGTTTGCTTGGGTTTTTTTTTTTGTTTGTTTTGTTTTGTTGGTTTTTTTTAGGGGGGAGGAGGTGGTTTGGATCGTTTTTTGCCTTCTTATCCTTTGGATGAAACTGCTGACAAGAACACACACATAGTCCCATAGTTGGTGAGGTGGGTGTTGCATATACCATTTGGACCAGTTCAAATACTAGACACATACTAACTCATGCTGAATACTGAGTTTCCTCTTGCATCAGGAAGATGAGAGTGAAGAGATAAATTTATCGACTTTTGTAGCAGATAGTAGGTCAGAGAAAGGTGAGATAGGGAGAGCATGAATTTAGTAGGAAAAATATCACATTTTTGGAGAAATAAGTGCAACATGCTTACACATGTCTTTTATGTCTCTTCAGCCATCCTCTGTTTAACATTACAGAGTTCAAGAGACATGAACTCAGCCTGTCAGGTTAAAGTTTAAGTAGTCCCTACTCTCTGCCTGCCTGTCCCTGCCTGAAAAGCTCCTCGTTTGCTCCAGACCAGCCTGCCAATATCTGTGCAGTGGGAACCACCAGATGACCATAAACTGGGGAGGGGATTCCACTCCCTCTAGCTGGAGGGATTTCACTCTTGGTTTATAGTGCAGTCCCTTTGGTTTCAATTCTCTTCTTCCCTTCAGCTGGGCAGAAACTGAGGGAGCACAGATTTCTTTAATTGAGGCATTGTTTTGTATTGACAATAGCAGCATAATAACACCTGAGAGGAAAGGATTTTGAGTAGCAGAGTTTTATATCACATATGTGTGTATCTGCCATCCTGATCTCAAGCAGACTTCAATTCCCTAAAGACTGTGGGCTGTTGCTCTGCTCCAAACCACCCTGCTCTGCCTGCCTTGCTTTTAACAGTCTCTCACCTGCTTACAGCACGTCCTTGTTATTTGCTGTGCTCATCAATTGCTTGGCTCTTTCTGCTGTGTTCACAAGAAAACCTATTTCAGTGAGTTCAGCGGGGGCTTAAGGGTAAAACACTCAAGTGAATACCTTTTCTATCAGTAGTCCTGTGGATTTGCTGTCTTCAGCCACTGTCGTGTGTCCTGTTTATTCTTCCAGGATGCTGTTACACTAAATCAACCGAGTTATACAGAAATACACCCACAGGCCCACAGCCATACCCTACCCAGAGAACAGCAGAGAGCAGCTGTGATACAGGAAGAGCTGGTAATGCTAACCTGAAGCTACTGGATCATTCTTTTGTCATTTTTTAACTTGAGAAATGAACTAACTGAGCAACAACTCCTTTGGGCTGAATTTTGTGGTTTTCATAATTAAGACTTTTCTGTTTAATGGGAGTTTTGACTTAGGAGCCAAATCCCACATCTTTAATTTATTAGAGAGAGTGAAATTGAATGTTGAAATAGAAACAGACAGGTAAGTGTGATGTTGGATTTTCTCCTCTAGACTCTTGCTTTTCTGGCTAATATGTTGGTATTTAGTTATTGTGTGTAAATACATATAGAAACATATGTATTATGTGTAAATACATATAGAAATAATCCATTATTCTGTACAGTTTCAGTACCTCCATTGTTTTGTCTTCCTTTTATCTTTTTTCATATATTAGAGATGCTCAAAATTATGCAGTCAGAAAAGCTAATTGTTTTACTTTTATATGTGTAACATAGGAGAGCCAAAGACTATACCAGTTTTTCCATTAGCACACACTAGTGTTTGCAGGATGTAGCCATAACACTTTATTTGATCACTGTAATACATTTTGCATGCATACTGTTTGATATCAGCAGCAGAATACACTGCCTTTGTAACCAAGGGACATTACTTGCAGTCTCTGTGTAGGCAAAATAGGCAGAATTAATCTAAGTTACTGCGTGACTGGAAAAATCTCTAGAGAACAAGCTTAGGCAATGGCCTGGGTGATGTGATGGATTGGGCTCTACCAACAGAGCAGACTGAATGAGCATCCCATTTCTACACTGAGAGGCCTTTTCTGAGGAAGGCACTCACTGTATTTTAGATGAGACATTAAACTGAGACTCTCACTGCTCATAGTCATCAGAGAGCTTAAACTACTTTTGTGGTGTCAACACTAATACTGTGGCCAAGAGCCACACCTGTCATTGCCTCCCATCCAATCAAACCTCCCAGCTGTTTCAGTGGTGTATGAGACCCTTCTTGACTTCCAACTCTCATCTCACATTCAAAATCATTCATTGTTAGGCAGCTACTGTGCTCCTTTCTGGAGTGGGACCCCTAACTCTTGGGGTTACTGTACAACATTTATAATTTCATCCTTCAGCATCCTCTGAAAGAAGGAGACATAGAAAGCCAGAAGAAGTACATGAATGTATATGTATTTAAAAGCTTGTTTCATAACTCCAGAGGTGAATGCCTGTCATAACTGGCAGCAGTTTAAATCTTGAGCAGAACTTTGCAGGTGACTCACAGTTGTGATATAAGCAAATTTTCTGAAACTCTAACAAGGGAAAGTGCTGGATTCTGCACCTGGGAGGGGTCAACTCTGGTTGGGTACAGACAATGGGGAATGAGAGGCTGGAGAGCTGTGCCACAGAAAGGGACCTGGGGGTCCTGGTTGACAGAAAATTGAACGTGAGCCAGCAGTGCCTTGGCAGCCAGGAGGGCCAGCCCTGTCCTGGGGGGCATCAGGCACAGCCAGGCAAGGGAGGGGATTGTCCTGCTCTGCTCTGCACTGGGGTGGCCTCCCCTTGGATATCGCATGCAGTTTTGGGTGCCACAATATCAAAAAGACATTAAACTGTTAGAGGGTGTCCAAAGAAAGCCCCAAGGATGGTGAAGGGTCTGGAGGAGCCACTCCATATGAGGAGTGGCTGAGGTCCCTTGGTCTGTTCAGCCTGAAGGAGACTGATGGGAGACCTCACAGTGACCTTCAACATCCTAACAAAGGAAAGCAGAGGGGCAGGCACTGATCTCCTCACTCTTTTGACCAGTGACAGGACATGAGGGAAAGGCACAAAGCTGAGTCAGGGGAGGCTTAGGCTGGATATCTGGAAAAAGTTTCTTCACTCAGAGGGTTTCTGAGCACTGTAACAGGTTCCCCAGGGCACTAAAAAAGACTGTCCAGCACCAAGCTTGACAGAGTTCCAGAAGCCTTTGGACATGTCAGGCACATGGTGTGATTCTTGGGGTGTCCTGCAGAGAGCCAGGAGCTGGACTCAGTGATCCTGATGGGTCCCTTCCAACTCAGGATATCCTGTGATTCTCTGAAGTTTTAGCTATCAGGTAACTGATATTTGGGGGGAAACCCTTTCATTCTGCAGGTAGATAGGGCTGCTATTTATTTCTCATTCCCTTTTTAGTCTCCAATTATTTGCCCTTTCCAGTTATTTATTTGTAATGGAAATAAACATGGAGTAGCTTTCTTTGCAAGAAGTAGCAATCCTTAGCAGCAACTACTTGGTTGGAAACTTAGACAGATACTTAGGAACCTTGCTTAAGTGGAATCTGGGATGGAAGACATCCAGGAAAATCTATTGGCGGCTCAGATTGTACCGAATAGTGTTAGAAGATTTAAGTCTCTCCAGAGATGCTTAAATCTCAACTAGATTCAACAATGGAAGCATCTGCTGTAGCTGTTGTTAAAATAAAATACAGTAAAAGAATAAAATAAGATAAAAGGCAAATAAAGTTAAGATACTAATAAGCCATGCTAAAGTGCAGTATCAATACTCAAATGAAAGGTGAAACTAGCACCATGGCATCTAGAAAAAGAGATATAACTGAAAGTATATCAAAAATAAATTTTACCAATGTCAGTTACTAGGCAAAGATTTTCAAATAGCAGGTCCCTGTACAGGTGCATGGGGTATTGGCAACAGAACAAGAAAAGTTCAGCTGTGACTAAATTTCACTGGAAAGGAGAGAAAGTCATTGATATAATGAACACAATGAAAACAGTTATGTTTCAAGACTGTCATTCAATTTCTTTTGTGCATCTGGAACATATTTTTCTTGGAACACAGGTAAAGATAAATCCTCATTTGAAGCCTGAAGTACTCAACAGAATTCTTTAAATTTACTTCAGTTGGTTTTTCAGCACATCTGTGACTTGCACACCATGTAAGCAGTAGCTATAAATGAGAATCAGATTAATACTTTTGCCTTGCACTGTTGTGGACACCATTGCTATCATTCTGGATGGGGGAGCAGAGACTTTTTTTTCAAATATTTTGCTTTCTTGCAATGTTCATGAAGCATTGGTGATAATACCAACACCAGAACCTTATAAACAGCAAGAAACAATAGGGCTCTGGAGGCATGTAACCCTACCAGAGCTAACCCATCCATTTAATTTAAACCTGTCTCATTTGCTTATCTGGAGCCAGAGTGCCCAGTGCCAGGCATTAATAAACCCTCAATGCCCAGTCATCAGGATGTTGCCACAGGGACTTAAAATACCAATTTCAGGAGCTCAGAGGTTTCATGCTATTTTCCACTATAGTTTTACCTCATTCAGCAGTGCTTAAGTTTCTTTTGGGCTTTCCATGAGTAGGCACTGACCCAGTATTTATCCTTTAATGAGGAACAGAAGCATTAAATGCTCTAAAGTTTTCCAATAAAGATGCGAGCCATTACTGAAATTCACTCATTTTATCCTAATAGCATTGCATTTCCTGCCAATAACTTAAAATATTCTGCTATTCTGCCTGAAAAGAAAAAAGATCTTAACTCTAAAATAAGACTCTGGAAATTATATAATATAAACATGTGCTGACATTAATTACTGTAATATTTATGTATAAAACAGATGGTAGTGCTTTCAAAATGGTGTGAGCAATGATCAGAATGAATTCATTAGGCATTTATGCTGCTGTCATGTACTCACATAGGTGTTGCCTTGGACCCTGCTATATGCTAAGGGGCTCTTTCTTTTTAAGTGAGGTTTTACCAAACAGATGGAAAACATTATTAACTACTGTTTTCCTTTCTTGTCAAAGATGTTTTGTCTAATCATCACTATAATTACACATCCACATTGTAGTAAATCATGCTGTATAAACATTTAGAACAGAGTGGATTATTAGGGTGAAATGCAAAGTATTCCAGACTTTAAAACAAAACAAACATGGACTGGACCGTGCTGAATAATAACAATTTTCAACATCGAGGACAGACAAAACATAATTTAATAGCTTTGGCTTTTCTTTCTTCCATTTATGTCCCATTACTCTACATACAATGCATCCTGGGTGCTTTCAAGTGCCTCCCTCCCCTTTCTTTGTGTTGAATATTTAAACGAAGAGACATTTTCCTTTATACAACAGCTTCCTTCCACATCTTGGTGTCACCATTTTCTTCTTTCCATTTAATGCATAACCACAAAAGCACTCAGGAAGAAAGTGGAAAACAATCTGAGGGCCCTTTGATTCCTGAGATAGCCATGAAATTTCCATTCTAGATGAAGCAAGTGTGTTTGACGAGGGTAACCAACTACTGCAGGACCAGAGCTGCAGTACTCAACTTTTCCATCTGCAGTGTCAGGTTCAGAATCACAAAATATCAGCAGAACAACTGCCTTTCTGTCAGTCTTGTGACTCCACTCAAAGGCTGCCATAGCCCCTCTCTGGGTCACAGACATAGCTAGGGACTGGGTGGCCTGGGTGCTGGTTTGGTGCTGTTCACACCACATGGCTGTGCTTGGCCCTACCTGGCCCTATTTGGCCAAGCAGTGAGGGCAGTGGGGATGGCTTTGGTGTAACATCTCTGGTGTAGGTGCCAATATTCGTGCTGGTCATCTTCTGAAGTCAGTGTAAAGAAATGAGCCTTTGTGGCACTGGATTAATGGACTGTACTGACAGGACAAATTCAGCTCTGGTGCTCACTCCTTTCTGATTCAAGGCTCTCTGAAATTCTAGGATTTAAAAGGTCCTGCTTGAAACTAATATATTCCTATAATCCCAAAGGCTTGTGAATATTTCCTTACAGTGTCAGAAAATCGAGTTATTCTTCTATAGACATCCCAAAAGTCATCTGTTCAATTGTTACAGACAAAATTCAAATTCCATCAGAGACTGGAAGAACATTTATTGCATCTTACATTTGATTCCCACTTGGAAAACAACAAATACCCTGGCACTGTATGCCATTCCAAGACAATTTTCACATCTTCTTTTCTAAGAGTCAGGCCACACCAATATTTTCCCTGTCTAACTTATTTAAATGTTATTGCATCAGCTGTTTCTTGCAAGATCAAATATTTATAATAGCTATAGGAGCTATGGCCAGACATTAAAATACACAAAGGTTTCACTTGGTTTAGACCTTTTCATCATAGTGGTTCATCCAGAATAGAACTGTGCAGTGTCCTGCTGTTTCTGAAAAGACACCACGGCCTGCTGTAGAAATAGCAGATTACCAGTGATACTGGTTAAATGAAGTTGACTTATAGGGGAGCTGAAATAGTGGAAAAAAACCCTTGAAAGACAGATATAAGTAGTTCCTATGAAAGGCAGATTAACTGTGTTTAATGATAAAAGAAAGTCTGTCTGTACAGAATTAATTCAACAGCTTGATCCCTTGGTCTTCTCCGGTTCAATATCAAAAACTATTTAAAGGATAAACATGCTGGTGTATTTTTTTTATAAAAACCAAAATGGTGTAATTTTCCTTTGTGTATCAATACTGTTTTCATTACTGTTTGAAAAAATAATTAAGCAGTACAAAGCAATTTTTTCCTGCTCCACATCAATATCTTTTTATCTACAAACATTTACATAGAATGTTCCAAGTTCATCATGCCTTAGATTTTATCAGCAACATTCTCTTTTTTGTAATTCCATATGTTGCCTGAGAAAACGAAGGGTACAGAGCTGGCTATTTCTATAAACTGATTAAAAAGTCTGCAAGAAATTGGGAATGTTAGGGCTTGATTAGTATCTGCTACAATCAAAAACTCATGCAAATTGTTGCTGCATCAAAACATGTTGATAATGAGTCAATCTGTTATACCTTTCTTCAAATGCATTATTTTACAACTTCTTTGGGGCATACTCAAAAACCAACCTTCTCACCTCTCCTAGGTGGGTGGCAGAGGATTTAGTTTTGCTGTGCTGCATGGCCCTGACGTCCTACTCTGCCATTAGCTGGCAAGGCAGTAGGTGTTTAATGGTGCTCTTTCAAAGCACATTAAGACCACTGCAACTTTCCTGGCTCAGGAGATGCATTTCCAGCTGCTGCTTCACCCTGCCAAAACTGGGCAGGGACTGTCCATGTGTTCACCCTCTGTGCCCAACGCTGCACCAAGGTATGATCACAGAATCACACAGAATATTCTGAGTTGGAGGAGGCCTACAAGGGGCACCGAGGTGAGGCTGACCAGATGACAGCTCCCACTTAAATGCTGGTGCATGGTTAGGATCAGTCTGTTTGCAGTGGCACTGCTAGGGCTGTATCAGAGCACACTTGAACCTCTCAGTAAGCTGTTAAGGATTGCCATGCCTCTCATCTCTGCTGATAGCAATGCAGGGGCCTGGCACATTGTGACCTCTGGAAAAAGAGGATATTCAGGATGTCTTTATAAAGAACCACAGAAGTCATGAAAGGAAAGGCTACACAAATCCATGCCACATGAGGGCTCTCTCACACTAAGAGAAAGACAAGAAAAACCCCAGACCTCTGGCGGCTATGAAGCCACCTGTTTGCACTGGAACAGGCTGGAGAATTCACAGAATCATCCTCGTGTCACATTTGAAAGCTGACCTCAGTAAGCTGTCAAAGCTGTCAAGGGCACTGGGACAGACTGATAACAGCAGGAACTCATTCCTTACCAGAACCTCTTTGACACAAAGTCTACAGCAGAAGGCAAAATCAACCCAAACTCCTCAGCTGGGCACTCTGATGGGGAAGCCTCCTCTGGTAAGGACTGTTTGTGTATCACATATTGGAGCAGATAGGCTGTAGACCCTTCTGGAGAACACATCTAGTAGCAATTTTCCTGATACCATGGGAAAAGGATTTCTAGGATGCTCCTACACTCCTACAATTTTCTATTAATTTGATTCTAAGAGATAATCTGATGATATATGATGATAAATATTATATGACTGTTGTTTATGGTTAAAACTTTTTGGTGTTGTTGTTTTCTTTTTTTACTGAGATGTTGATGTTTTGAGCAGATTTGAGCCACTAAATAGCCTTTGCAATGTTGAAAGTATGTAATGGATGTATCACTTTAAAAAGGGCTGTGAAAATTCTGTCTGGCTTTTCCTTTCCACAGACTCTCCTCATTTCTTTCAGTCAACAGTCAGCCACAGTGAACTCTTACCACCAAAATGTAGCTGGAGAGGTGGATCAGAGGAGATTTTGCAGGAAGGAGCTGTTTAGGACACTGATACTTAAAGAAAGCAAAAGTCCTCAATCACCCAGCCATTTGCTCCTCTCTCAGTTTGTCATGGATGACACAAAATGGCACATACATTCCTCTTGTCTTCAGTGCACCCACTTTAATAATATTACCTTATAATGAAAATATATTGTGTTGTGGTAATGAGACATTTTCAGCTTGCTTGTTTAATAGTTGAACTTGTGTCCAACTCAACAGAGAAGGACAGGGAATTGAGTGTAAAAAACCTTATCCTTAATCTCACAGATGATATCTGTGGCCCAAGCAAATCTAGGAAAGAAATGGGAGATACTGAGCAAGGTCCTGGGACTCATGAGGATACAAATAGCCTTGACTGAAAACATGCTTGGACAGCACCTTCCTGCATTCATGGCCACTTGCTTTACAGCCTGCAGAGTGTAGGTGTTGTGATCAGCTTCTTCCCACACAGATTATGATGTTTGGAGAACAGAGTTTCCTAGGGGCAAGCCTTTGAATTTCCAATCCTACAAAAGGTCTTATGCCTTGTAATTTGATTTGTTGTGTTTCCAGACAGATAGCAAGAAGGAAAACCTGGAGTAAAAGTATTCAGTGCACACACCTCAACCTGGCTAGATCCTTTCTGTAGGGAGAAGAACCTGGCAAAGTTTATCTGGTAACCAGAATTCTCTGAGCAATGAGGGAGCCCCACCAGTGGGTGCTGCAGAGATGAATTCAGCACCCACTGCAGCAGAGTGCCAGTGCTTCACTGTCATCAGCCACACTGCTCCTGCCAGGTCAGCAGCAGAGCCCTTTGCTGCCAGCTGAGGACCTCAGAAGTAGAATTACAGAAAAGGCAAGTGAACTAAAAATTATTTCCATACTAGTGTCCAGTCAATGTGCACTTTCCTAGTATTTTCATAACTATTTTCCTACTATTTCTGCCATTGATGGGGTACGGGTGAGTACCACTGAAAAAACATTACAAACCTCAAACCCAGTAGGTTTGCTCTATTTGCAAAACTTTTGGCAGACTGTCAAATATATTACTAGAAACTGACAGCTCCAAGAGTATTTTCTGCATGCTAGCCAGCAAGAGATCAATAGCAATGGTAATTATCAAAGCAAGCAGAGATCATAGGAGAGCAGTAAAACAAGGGAAACTGTGAGTTTCACCTGTCATTCCTGTTGATTCTGGATGGTTTCCGCTAGTAATTCCATAATGCAGCATGAATTTCCATAAGACAGAGGGCCCAGCATGAGCATGAAGAACGTTCAGAATTCTTGCCCAGAGGATTGAATACTTAATAAAGAGAAAATATTTGATCTATGGAAATACAGGCTGAGATTGCAGCAGGGGACAATTAGCCATCTGCACTCTGGCATGACAGGTTTTCTGGTGAGCCCCAACGCAGTGCAGGTAAGTGTAACCTGCACATGGGAGCAGAAAGGTCCTGTGGCTGCTCCAGTAGCCTCTTCAGCTGCTGTTTAGTAACTCCTAAGCATCAGTAAATGCTCCAGGCCTGTGCCAGAGTGAAACCAGGCACAAGTCCTGGCAAATGAGTTCAGAGGTTATCTGTACTTATACTGTGAGTATGCCATGTCTGCAGGAGTCTACCTCAAATTGCAGACAAAAGCAGGTGAACTCCATTACACAGGGTTAGACTTACATAACTGCATTTCAGTATTGCACCAGGGTGTCATGATGCACTGCAGAGACACTGATTTTTCCCAGATGCCAGCCAGTGGGAGAACTGCGGGGACAAGGACACAGTCAGGGAGAAGAAAGACTTCTTATTGCCCCTCAGCAGCCTCCTCCAACCTCCTGTGCTCAGCATGAAGCTGAGAGCAAAAGGTGAAAGACTCTTTGGTGTTTCTCTGCTGGAAGGACACTTGTCAGGAGATGGGGTTTTTGCCAGGGCTGAGAGGAAGCAACCCGGAAAGAAGTTTCTAGACAGCAATTATAACACAATCCCAAAAAGCAGACTTTAGACTGCTTAGTTTAGGTCACAGGAAACAATTTATGAACCTATCATGTTCTGTTTTTCACTAGACTGAAGGCTGAGTACACAGACAGCCCATGGTCAGGTTTCTTCACCAATGCACTCTACACACCCCTTGCTGTGCTGGAAGGGGATGTGCTGGGGTTCAGATGAGGCACATAAAACAAAAAAAGGATGATACTCTTAATACAGTGAAAGGTTCATAAACTTGGACTAAAAGTCACACTTTTAAAAGATAGTGTAGGAAAAAAACACATTATAATGTTTTTGATAAAAGGATGCAGCACACACTTTACAGAATTAAGAGGAAAATCTCATGTATTTTCATTGAAATATGTTGTGTCGCATTTAATCTGTAAGGAAACTAAAAGAACTACGGAAAAAACGCCATTCAGCAATTGATTGCTTACTAAGAATTTATATACAGGCCATGTCTCATCTCTGACATCTTATCTGCACCATGATCAACATTGCATGTTGAACCAGCTTTGGAAGAAAAGTGCAAAGTCTGAAATTTCTAAAAACAATGCATAAGACATGACACTATCAGAAGAGGACAATGCTTATTTTTCTTGTTATCAATTCCTGAATTTGTCCTTCAAGGGTTCAAAAAGTACAAGCAATTTCTATACTTTTAATACTTTTGCAGTTCTCCTGTAGCAGAAAATAATCTGTGATCCTTTACAGAGGATTATTAGTTCAAAGTTTCTGAATTCTGTGTGCCTCCTAAACTTAAAATATTTAAATATTCAATGTGAAATTGTTCTTTTGACATCTTTTAGCAAAACAATAGTTAATGGTCTAGTTCACAGTGGTGACAAGTATGTGTTCTTACCAAGTCATCAGATTTTATCAGTCTTAGAACAATTTTTATAAAAGCTTTCTTTCTTTCCTTAAACAATCCTGTTTTGATTTGAATTGTATCAATCTCCACACCACCACTCAGGAAAAATTAAAAGAGACAACAAGCTTAGAGTTGTATATAACCCCCAAGTAATTTGAAAACAAGGGAAGATTGTATCACCTGTGGATATAAGATCTGCTTGTTATGAACTCCCAGGACACTGCAGTGAGCCCAGTAGTGAATGTGGTGTCTGGAGAAGATGTCAACCACTATCCAAAGCTGCTAGTTCCTGTTTCATGTACACAAGGGTATAATTAGGAAATATAATTTTGATGATGTAATGTTTGCAATTTTGTATCCTGTTTCCACAGTGTTGGTGGGTGGAATTCCTAGACTGAAATTACCCTTGAAATTAATATCTCCCATTTAAAAAAGGTTGGTTTCATCAGTTGTCTGCAGAATCTATAATAGTGGTACTCGAAGCAGATGGCCATATTCTTTGTTACAAGCCATATTCTGACTTACGGGTTCTGTTTATGAATCAAGATAGGTCTTGGTGGTACCTATTTGCTTGCATAAATATTTTCACAAGTTTTCTCAGAAATAAAGCTAAACAAAAATGAAAGATAATTGGTAGAGATAAAAAGTCCTTTTTTATCTGCTTCATTGACATAATTAACATGGAGAAGTGCAAGCTACTTTAATAGTAGATTGCTGTAGAAATTGAGGTATTTTCTTATAGACATAAAGCTTATCAATTTCCTATTGTTTGCATAACCTGAAATAGTCTAAATTCATACTGACTAGGGACTGCAGGAGTGACTCAAGTAGACCTAAAATTGTGGGAAGACTCACTCACACCCTTTGGTTTTGTGCTCCTGTGCCAGCTCTGCCCATGTAATCACAGGGAAGGGAGAACAACTTAGTGATCTGAAAGAAACCTTGCTTCTGCACAGTTTGTTTTCAGTCAGGAGCTGGAGATTTCCCACTGCTCATGGTCAGGAGGCAGTGGGGCAAAATATCTGTGAGTGGGGAAAAAAGAAAAAGTACCCATCTTTGATGGCAGCATGATCTCAGAGAGGCTTCAGCAGCCTGTGGCATGCTCCCTGGGTGCTGTGCTGTGTTTGAGCAGCTGATAAAGACACCCTTTAGCTTTAGTAAAAAAGAGATTGTAGAAGCTATGCAAGCACTTTTCATCATGTTGCAGCCCCTCAGCCAGATGCTGATTTTTCCTAATGACAAGTATATTTCGATCCTGAAAAAGTGCTGCTGAGTATTATGGATTAGGAAGGAGGCCTTCATTTTGAGAGGTGAGAGAATAATAATATTACATGCTTCCTAAATTATAGATGATTATAATCTGAACTTTTGCCTTGGGCCTAATAAATCTCTTTTACAAGTTAATAATTAATTTAGTTTTGGCTTTAGAGTTTATAACCCTTTAAAGCCTCTATCCAGGCAGTACCTATGAGTATTTGAATGACAAAGCAGCAGCCTTTTGTTTATACCAGTTGAATCAATAGGATATTTTTGCTAATAGCCACACATCTTAATTTAGCACATATTTGTGAGACAAAGAAAAACTCCTCTAATTTTGCTTATTGAAAGGATTAATCCTGAAACCTGGAGTCAGCCTGATCCGTCATGCTGGTGGAAAGGCCTTTTCATGGAAGCTGTGGGGAAAAAAATGAACCTTTCCCATGTTGCTAGTACAGTCTTGGGGTTACATTGGCTTGTGCAGGTAATCTAAGGCAACTCCATGGAATTAGTGAGGGTGTGGCTAGCAGATTGAGGCTGCCCTGTTCTTCCTAGCTGTAATAACATCTAGCAGTGTGCCCCTGCACTGCCTGCTCCCAAAGCACAGAGACCATGTACAATCTCCTTTTGCTGTTCCTTAGATGTTACAGGCAGCATGGCAGAACTACGCCTTCAGCTTGGATTAAGGAAGAGGTAGGACCTGACTGAATTTGACTGGAATATGATCTTAGCAGGCAATGCAACTTCAGAAAAAAAAATGAAGCTATGAACTTGTGGACAGTACTGCTTATATCTGTAATATGGAATTGCCTTCCCCATGTCAGCCAGTCTGTGACTGTGTCCTTTCTTAAGGCATCTGAAGGTCAAAAGGAAGTCTACTAATATCACCTTTCTTTGCTTTTGTAGTCCTTGTAAGACATAATGCATCACACAGAGCTAAAGTTTCACACTGTTTCTGCCTCACAGTATGGTTCTTTAGCAATGTCTATCTCTTTCATGATGCTTTCCATCACTATAAATATTCTGTAAAGGAGCCTATTTTCTTGTACTGAATTTACAGATGAAGAAAGGAAGGTAGCAATAACATATAGTTTAATTTTTATAGGTCCTCCAACTAACTGCCTCAAATTGCACCCTGGTCACCAAGTCACCATGGTGTGATCTAACTATATAACAGAGCTTTGCCTGTGTGTACTCAGTCAGAGTGGTACACCTGTTGTTTGTATGGGAAGTCATACATCATGAAACTTCCTGCAGCCATGCTCGTGAGAGATTGTTTACATTGAACACAAATAATGAACTCTAAGCAATTTTAAGAGCTGTTGGCTTCTACATGTATTTAAAAAGTACTAGTATAGAACCTGTGCTTCTTTATTTGGTCAAAAATTAGGCTGTTGCTAAGATTTCAAGGCAGGAGGAGTTTCTGATCTGTTCAGACCCTTCTGTGTGACTGAAAAGCATCCTCTGGTTTCCTGACTAGCCTCCTCTGTTCTTTCTCTCCTCCACAAATTAATCTCCACAGTCACTCTTGTATCCTGACTTCAGGTCACACCACTCCCCTTTTTCCAAGATCCCTTCATCAAAGTAAACTCTACACTAATTCTTTACCATGTTCATATTTCTTTGTACTAAGAAGCTGACATTTTCTGATAAATTACATCATCCTTCCTAGAAGAATACAGGGAAATACTGGAGTGTCTCAAATAGCTCAAGATGCTGACTGTTGGTTGTCATTAATAAATTTGTCTCCAGCCATTTCTGCCTATACAAGTCCATGAATACATCCTGAATAGCAAAGTATTACATAAAAAATACTTCCTTTTATATAGACCTGAACATTGTTCACTCAACATAACACACCAAATCAGTTCAAATGAATAAAAACTTCCAGAAAACATATGCTTGCAATTGCTTGTTCAATGAGTCTTTAAAAACTAAGCGATGTAAGGTGATGCACAAAGAAATCATGGTTGAGATAAAATTAAAAAATAAGGAAGAAACAAAAGAAGACTAAAAACACCCAGCAATTCTGTTCAAGAAATCACTGCAGAGTGTGAAGGAAGGAAACCAGTTCTGATTACACAGAAATTAGCATGACATTGTAGTTTACAGGAGTAGGACCAAACCCTGTATAAGTGGGTAGTGAATTAAAACAAGAGGTCAGGTACTGAACTGGTGGCAGTTCACATCCTCTCCTGCTGCATTCAGATATTGTGACATGTATAGATTCAAAATAACAAAAGCTCATGGTTAAATAGCTCTATAACAAGTTGCCAAGTTCCTGGAAGGCAATTTAACATCAGAAGTCGTTTGTCCTTATAAGGAAAAAAAAAACTAATAGTTTCTTTGTATCATCTGAGGAATAATATCATAAACTACACTTGCATATAAATGTATTGAAGAAGACTGT
The DNA here is from genome assembly GCA_013398995.1 of Alaudala cheleensis. Classification (NCBI taxonomy): domain Eukaryota; kingdom Metazoa; phylum Chordata; class Aves; order Passeriformes; family Alaudidae; genus Alaudala; species Alaudala cheleensis. The sequence continues at coordinate 665,349 of VWYE01009047.1, read as the reverse complement.
AAAGCTCAGAAATGACCTGCGAGTAAAAAAATCTGTGTAAACTTTATGTTGCTGACATTTCAGTGAAGATGAGAATAATTTCACTGATCTTAACAGAAGCTGAGAAAAAGCTAAAATATGAAGTGATCATAAGTGTTTATACTCAGCAATAAAGATGAAAAAGCACCTTTGAGTTGTTTACTATTAACTAATAACACTATGGACATGAAACTCCTGGGAAAGCCAACAGCCAAACAAACTCAAAAGTTCATGGAGGTCCAGACCCCTGACTGCCCATGGAAATGCCAAATAACTGGAACGCAATAGTAATAGGTATTTGTGCATTGTCAGGTATTATTCAAAGCAGGGATACAGGTATTGCATCTTGAAAAACGTTTTTGTTTGAAGGTGCACAGATTTCTCAAAGGCCACAGAAAACAGGAAATTATTGCTATCATGGGACTTCAGAATAGGGGTGAACATACTGTGCCTCTCCAACCCAAATAGCAATGGAGGTGATTTAAACCTGTATTATCTTGTCAAAACAACTGTGAATGCAAAATATTTTTAAGATCAAAGGATCAAATATATATGAGATCTGCAAAAGTGCTTCTAAAGTTCAGTGCTCTTCTAGGACCTGAGGTGGAAAGCTCAAGCGAGAAATGGAAACCAAAGGCTTTAAAGTCCTTAGCAAATACTAAGTATCACTTTATAATTGAAGTGTCTGTGGGAAAAAACTACTTTGACACAATGGATGGCAGATGATGGAACAAAAGATCTTAAGGGTTGGATACAAGACCTTGGGGCCTCTAGTAATCTATCCAAAGACTCCATGACAGATCTAAAAACTGTAACTTCATTCAGGTTACTGGACGCTCCATAAACAGAGTTGAGCAGACGAAACCAGAGAATCAAGGGGAAGTATTACAGTGATACAGGAAACCCAGTGGAAAAGTAATCTTTTCAAACTCATGGGAAAAAAACCAAAAAACTATGTGTAACTATATATATTGTATAACAGAGGAGGATTAGGAGAAAGACAAGGAATATTCCTCTCATGCCAGGAAAATGCAGTCATCTAATTCAAACTCCTGATCCAGAAGAAAATATTTTGGTTTATTTGCAAGTGTTTTAGCCTACATGTTGTCATGAGGAGATGACAGCAGATTATACTTAATGTTGCTATGCAGGACATGTAGCCTGATCACTATCATGAGACAGATATCACCATAAAAACCTGTTATGTTATAGGAAAAATTCCTGCCTGAAAAAGCAGGGATAGTTTTCTCTTTCAACGATTTCAGAAGCCTGCGATTTCGCAGAAATGAATACAGTTGGGCTCTGTTCTAATGAAAGTCTCCAGGCATTTGTGCAGTGGAAAAATAGGAATAACAGGAAATCAGTACCTCAGCCTGATATTGAGGAGATTTGCTCATTTACTGGCACTGTTTCGTATCAGATGAGAAATAAGGAAAAAGATTATGAGCATGAGCTGTAGATTCCCATCGCAATTTTTGTAACAGTAGAAGGGTACTATTAGCATCACTGCATTTTGGCTGTGTCCACCTATGTTTTGGTTTCAGTTTCAAATGTAGACTGTGTTTTGCCTTGCTTTGTCTTCTACACTGGTCTTCAGAGTTGATGTGATGTGTCCCACAGATTCTGGCTTCCACCTCAAAGAGCTTTACTTCAGTGGATGTCAAAGATCCTCCTACAAATTTTACAGATAACACTTAGGAGAAAGGGATTATGCAAATATATAATCTCTGTATTTTTTTATTATAGACTTGATAGCAGTAAGAACTGACTACTACATCTCTTCTTGAAAGGGAGGTGCAATAGATTATCAGCATGTCTCAACAGAATGCTTCAAAATATTAGCATACTCTAAGCACAAGAGAAACCTGATGAAAGTACAAAAGAGCTACTCAAACACTCTATCAAATCCTTCCCAAACTCTGATGGTGCCATTTTTATAAGGGAAGACCTACTGATGCACAACGTTTGTTATCATGCTGCCATGGCCACCTAGTAAGGAACATGCTTCAACCAAAGTCAAAGTACACAAAACTTGGCATAAGCCCTCTGTTGGACCAAAAAACCAAGGGTTCTATGCCAAGTAGTTGGTGGATGAAACAAACTGTGCTCATGAAGGAAAAAAGAATGTCACATTCTTCATGCTGAATTTCTAATGCCCATGCATTCACAGTGAAGCTCAAAATTAGAGGGCACTCCATCTGCTGGAGATATTGCCAGAGACAGATAGCCCAACCTCATCAAAAATGGACATTCCCACCGCCTCCCTTTGCCACATTCCCCATGTACCATAAAGAAATTGTTACATGATTTCTCTCCTAGGTTTGTAAGTTCCTATTTATCAGCTGTCTTGGGTGTTAGAGCAACCTTTGAGCCACATGGTTATTGTGAATACTAAGACTTTTCCTAATTGGAAATGGATTACTTAACAGTCAGACAACAACCATGTGAATTAGAAGTGTGCAACAGATTGCCTGACCAAGGCAACCTCAGGGGCAATGAAGAACTTCTCAGCTATGTGGAGAGGACAAGACACTCAAATAATAATGAAAACTTCAGTTAGCTCTAAAATATAATGTCTGGACATGGTCCTAGGAATAAAGTTTTGGATTTAAAGAAAAATTTCTTCACTTGTTGGGAATGACTGGTTCAGATCACTTAAAGAATCAACATAAAATTAATTAGAAAAAGCAGGTTTAATATAAATCTAATGAAAGCATGACTTAATAAAGTTTGGTGGCAAGGTTCATTCTATTACTTGCTACATGGATGAAACATACAAAGAAAAATTAGATTACAATCAATTAAGAATGGTTTACATGGGTAGCAGAGATGCAAAAGGATAAAGGAGACCCTCCCACTGAACCATGAGGTTCAGAGGGGATCCCTTGCTTCCTAAACTTCTGATGGAGTCTAAGTACAGCTAGGTCCAACCTTAGTCTCAGATTGGATAAGTGGTTTATATTGAAAGGATTTAGCAGCACTTAATCAAGGATTAATTGAATGTTTACAAAGTGACTCAATGGGATTTACTACAACTACAACAGTGACTTTATTACAAATCTAAGATGGCAATATTCATGCTACATTTGCTATAGGATATTTAAATCAATTCACACACATATGCACCCAGGTACAAAAATAGATATACATAAATGTACAAGGATATACCTGTTAAAAATTCCTTTTGAAATACTCATATCAAATGAATTGTTATTTCTCGGTGGGCAAGGGTTGAGCCTTGAGGACAGGTTGGGAGTAACAGCCCAGGACCTGTCCTTGGCTTTCAGTCCTTTGAGTATTGCTAATGTGAGAGTTGGTGAGCTCAGAGATGTGTCCCACTCCAAGGGAGATGCTGGTAACAGCCCACTGCACTTTGGGAAAGCTCAAAGGGTGTCCCCTAGAACCACTGTTTATAGGTTCCCCAAAAATTTTTCTTTAGTTATCAGTAAATTTCCATCCTGGCCTCAATACAGGCCAATAATTGCTGTAATAGTCAAAAGTCCAGTCACAATGGTACCATTCCACTCAGCCTACAAACTGGGTATGGAATGACCCAAGACTGTCATGGGGTGATGGATTAGCTCTTTTTCCCCACTGTGGTGAGGCAACAGGAGTACCTGGTATGACCAGTGCTACCTTCACCTCAGCCCTGTGAGAGTTCCTGCTGCAGTCAATGGACACTTCTCACAACCCATTATCCCAAAGCCAAGGCCTAAAGAGAATTCCTGGGATTTCTGAGTGGCCCCAAGGAGGGAGAAAAGGAATGCACCACCACATCTCTAAACAGATAGCCCAGCACAAGAAGAATAACTATTGATATTGGCCTGGATGACTGGAACAGAATAATAGAATCATAAATTCCTGAGTTGGAAGGAACCCACAGTCAAAATGTAACTGCGAAAGTCTTAGAGTAACAATTGTATTCAGTAGTCTTGCAGAAATAGCAAAAGGAGGAAAATCCTGTATCTGAAAAAAAGCCCTCAAAAACTCCAATGAAGAGCACTTTAAAGATGACTGAAGGGGAGAATGGAGGTGAAATCAGACTATATTAAGGACACCATACTTGAAGTTCAGAGTATTGGTAAACCACCTGTCAGTAGCAGTTTTTGAATTATTGAAAAGGCCAACATGGGTAAAGAGTACGATAAAGGAGCAGTTTTTAATCCCTCATGGCATTCCTTGTGGTTGTTTAGCCTGGAGAACAGATAGCTCATGGTGAATCTTGACAATGAGGATTGACACCTGATGGGAGTGGACTACAGAAGATAGAGCCAGACTCCCCTCAGCAGTATCCAGTGACATGTGGCAATGACAGATGAAATGATCTCCTTCTGCTCTGTGATCCTCTTTTAAAAATATCCTACAAGTACATTTGACCTGACCTGGCTGTTACCACCCCAGAATGAATGGGAGGGCAGGACTCCAGACAAATACTGTTTAAACTGTTGGAGTGAAAGGACAGGAGTAAATAGGCAAAAGAAGGATTTAGGAAACATTATAATGTACAGATCTATGAAAATTTTAGCTCAGGGCTAATTGGTAATCATTAAAACAAACAGACTGTTAGAAAATATTTAAAAACTCCCATAGAATAAACTGGAAACATCTTATTTTCAGGCTTAAGGGCACTAATTTTTTCTGTACTTTCTCTAGTTTAGTCTTCTCATCTGAAAAATGATACATCAGGAAGCAACTGTACAGCAAAGTGAAAAGATGATAATTAAAGTTTTAATGGCTTCCATATGAGGAATAGTTAAACAGATCATGATTCCTCTGGCTGAAAAATTAGAGCTACGGGAGGGTATGCTGGAGATCTACAAAATCATGTGTGGAATAGACTAAGCAAACAGACAATTGCTCACAGTTGTGCCTAATCTGAGAAGGAAAATCAAATGAAGGCAATAGACAGAAAGAATAAAACAAAACCAAACATGTATATATGTACTTAATTTGTGCAACACTGCCACAGGAGGCTCGATGTGTTCTTTTGGGTTAAAAATTCATGGATGAGAAATTACTTTCTATGAAGAGAGATACTGCTATTCTTTAAGAGAAATACAGATATTACATATGAAGACACCATTACAATGGGTTCAAAAAGGCCTGGGTCACAAGCTGCTCCAGTCTGCAGTAACATTCTTGGCAAGTGTTATTTCATGCTTGTCCTGTCTGCATGCTGTTGCCTAAGCAAAGTTACTATCACTGGTGACAGATGGACTTAGCTCTGACCTGATAAAACTGTTGCCATAGTAGGCCCTGATTTGCCCCCATATGAATTTACACTTCTGTGTGAATTTCCTACAATCATTACAGATTTAACACAAATCCATTTTCAGCTTACTTGGCAATCCCTGTCTTGACATTGTGTCTCTGCACTTTGCCCACCAGATTCTCTGATTTACCAGAATTGCTTCACACAATTTGCACAATGTTGTGCAAAGAGCAGGATACTGATGGCAGTGGTTGGTCAATCCAGCCCGTCCCATTCTCACAGCTAATCCTGCAGGCATGTGAGATCTAATGCTGGATGAGGTGTGTTATCCCTTCAGAGGGGATTAAGGATAAGATGGTCTCACAGCAGGGAAGGGGTTATTCCTTCCCTTCCCCCTTAACATTAGCCACATTAAGTACTGAAAACAACTGGAGAAAGAGAAATAAGTTCTTTATTAAAGGCAAACTCACTCCATTCTATATTCTCCCCTCTCCTTGAAATGATAATTTGAAGTATACCCTCTGTGAAGGCAGGAATTCTTTCAGAACAGCTGCTTTCTGAGAAGGAACCCACGTTGTTTTGCTTGTGAGAAATACAGACCTTGCTTACGCAGAAAGGTACTGCACACAGATGCATGGCTACTTTGTCTCCTTTAGCAGGTTTACTGTATTCATAAAATCCATCTTTAGCTGTCCTCCAACACAGGAAATCCAAAGAAAATCCTTGAGTGGCTTTTGAAAAGCTGAGGCACCAATGGGCATGTATTCGTTGTTTTTATCTCATTAAGACTGAGAGGAAACACTTCCATCAATTTAGTCTGTCAGATAATCTGTTATTTCCATGCTGAGTGGATTGATTTGTTCACAGATGACACCAAGCTGGGGAGTGGGAATGTTGTTATGCTGGAGGGCAGGAAGTCTCTGATGGGAGACCTGGACAGGCTGTGACATGGCCTCAAGTTGTGCCAGGGAATGTTTAGGTTGGACACAAGGAGAAATTTCTTCACAGTAAGGGTTGTTAAACACTGGATTGGGCTGCCAAGGAAGGTGGTGGAGGCCGGGTCCCTGGAGGTGTTAAAGGAAGACTGGATGTAACACTAAGTGCCATGGTCTAGTTGACAAGGTGGTGATCACTTAAAGGCTGGACTCAATGATCTCAGAGCTATTTTTCAATGTAAGTGATTCTGTCATCTGAATGGTAAATATATATTGCGCTCCCCTGAATAGAACTACACTTGCTATGAAAAAAGACAAATTCACAGCACTCACAAGTTCAGTATGTTCATGAAGTGCACATGAAGTGCAACTGTGGGAAAACTCTAATATCCAAATTTTATTATTCTTACTGTGTTCTTTGAAATCTGTTATCTCACCCTTTTCAATGTTGATGTAGATGATAGATTCACTTAAAATATCAAAGCTGTTTTCTTATTGTGTAAACTGTAATTAATGTTTTGTAAGGAATCTAACATTTCTATACAGTAATCTACTCTATCATGGATTTCAATGGTTGCTTTAGAGACATTTAAAAAGTAGTATTTAGGTCTTCCAGATCTTCTAAAAGCTGTCCTTGGTATAAGGTTCATTACACAATGCTGAAAGATAAATTGTTGGCTTTAAGATTACTGCTTGCATTACTTGGGATTAAATGATTAGCCACTTTATCTGAACAAAATTTTATATAAGTAGGAGGTGGCTAGCATTTGTCAGAATTTTCCAGTGGAGAAGTAAGATATGGTGTCTCATAAATTACACTTGTATCTAGCAAAATAAAACTGCATATCAAGTTTCTAATATTATTTTTAGCAATCACATTATTCTAGCACAAAATCCGCAATCTACTCATGGTCATGATACAAGTCTCAGTTAATGATCTTCAAAATGTATGTTGGTTTCCTCTTTAAAATACTGGTGCATCATTCTCATATACAACCATGACTCTTTGAGTGGCTGAAACAGTATTTTTCTTGTTATTCCTCCCAAAATAGCCGATTCCTGTCACAGCCCCAATGCTTTTTTAAGCTGTGTTGACTATAAACAGTGTATTTTAATTGCCCAGAGCTAATGTGCTTATAGTCTTAAATCCCCCTTACTGTTCACAGAAACCAAGCAGACACTGAGAAGATCAACAGATGGGAGTGCCCAGCTCTGTTGGAAGGGGGCAGAGAAAGATTACTATGTAGTTGCTTCATAAAAATAGGCTGGATTCTTTAGAAAAGGAGTAGCCAGACATAGCAGAGTCATTTACATTGCAGTGTGGTCTCCAGAGGAATCCTGCCCAGAGTTCTGGAACTGCTGCGGTACTCCTTGCTTTTATTCATTGAATATGAATCATACATGACTGTGTTTAAGGATGTCACACAGAAAAGGAATCTCCCTTAATATGACACATACAGTGCCAGTTTTACAAACCTTGCAAATTCATGAAGCAGCAAAAAAGAATGAGTGTGTGTATGTGTGTCATCTCTGCTGGGAGGGACTGGTGAGTTTAGCAATCACACTTGTTTCACTGTGAATCACAACTCTTGACTCGCTGCCACAACAACATATGGGTCAGCCTCATAATGTGGAAATGGGACAGCAGGATTAGTCTTTGCAGCAGTAGATTGCTTTTAACTTCTCTCTGAAGTGGCTGAGCTTCTCAGTTTCTGCTGCACAGTGTGCATGATTGGCCTAACTGAGAAAATCTTTGAGAGTGCCAATGAATTAAAGACTTTGACACATAGAGAGGTTCATGCTCCTGAGACTTGTGTGTAGCTAGATAACCTGAACAGAATCTACATATTTCAAGGCCTGTTTTCACTTGTGGTGGCATAGAGAGACAGGGGACAGCCATGTAGCTAAGGGGCACTCTCCCATCATGAATTTCAGAGCTCATGCTGAACAAAGCAGTGCTGGCAGCTTAACTCCCTTGACCCATTGCTGATCCCACAGCCTTCTACAGCAAATACCATTATCCCCATATTTAAACCCTGGAAGTAAGAAGTGAACTTACCAAAGGCTCCCAGGTGTCTTCCAGACACAGAATGCGACTGAGGGAGCTCTTTGGTTTTCATTCCAGATTGTCTCTCATGGTAATGACTGATTATTACTGACACACTCATCCTGTTGCCAAGGTTACCCTGCAGCTGGAACAAACAGGATGGAGGTCCTTCTCACCTTTATTTGCTCTCAGTGCCTGCATAAGGGCACCACACTGTGCAACTGCTCTACAGTCCCTTGAGGGTACATGAAGTGCAGTGGTCCTTTCATTACTGATCCCAGCCCTGAGGGAGTGACTGTCAATAGTTTGCCATCTGTTTTCACGGTCAAAGATCTAGCTAAGTCTGTAATATGGTGGACAGGGAATTTTAATGGTGAGAGTACACAATACCATTCTCAAGATATCTTTCCTTCTTTGTCACATACCTGAATTAATCAAAAACTCAGGAATGCTGATCGCATACATTTGCACAAGCTGAGATGGACCTGACATTTTTCTACTTGTCTGAGCCCTGTATCAAACCAGGAACCAGGCAGACTTCATGCAAGACTATAAAGCATGAGGGGAAACTCTGAAGTGCCAAGTTGATGTCTGTCTGTCTGTCTGTGTCTCCTCACAGCAGTGACTTGCCTTGGAATCAGTTATGCTAGTTTTCCACCATCAGACTGCTTCCCTTAGTGGTACCTAGAATACGGAAAGCATATATGCATGATTATTTATAAATATTATCTGCAGACAAATTGATCTGCTCTGTGCCATTCTGTCAAGAGATCACTGAGAAGAAATCAAGAGGAAACAGCACAGCATTAAAAAAAAAAAATCTCCATCGCTCTTCTAGGAAGAGTGATTATCAGGCAGGGCTAACCACACTGCTATTGCTTGGCCTTTCCACATCTGAGGTCAGGATCAAATGGGACAATAAATGATAAAACGAGAAACTCTCCCAGCCTTATTCAAGGGATTGGGCTAGTTGTCAGGAGTAAGCAAAGACTCCTAATGAGTACTGAAAAGCAGGCAAGGAAAAAGACAGGCACCCATGAATTACAGCAGGTTAGATGTCTCTCCCAGTTTAGAGATGGCTTCAATGAAGAAACTATACAAACATTTGTTAAAGATGTTCTGATCATTGCACATCTTTCAATGAATAAGTAATAGTCCTGTTTTGAAGGACTTAAACACATTGATCATCCAACATCTGGTTCTTGCAATAGGCTTCATTTTCCATAATTAAAACAGATATGCAGACAGCAAACAGGCTGGCTGCAGCACTCAGATCCAATCTCAAAGTGAGAGACTACATAGTTCCATCTGAAGGAGGACAGCCTGGAGAAATATCTGTTCTCAAAGGGCACGCCTAAGAAGGTCTAAAACATCACATCCATAAGTATGAGTTATGGAATTGTTCATTTAGGACAGGTTTTCTTTTATTGCATATGCTCATCATTAAAATCAAAGATCTGAATGCCATCCTGACCAACCCTTCATTCAGAGTGAGGTATAGGATTATGGTCTGAATCAGGACTGATATCCACATTGAACAGTTTAATTCTATGGCTGCAGTGGGAAAAAACGCAAATCCCAGAATACAAATACTCTCTGACTTCAAGAGATTCAGCAGCCTTAGTGGAATACTTTGCTCTTTGGATATACCTTCTAAATTCAAATCCTCATCCTGATCCATGCTAAGGATCCTGTTCGTCTACACTTCAACAAAAACTAGAGAGTACAGACATTTTGCTTTCTTGCATGACTGCAAAGCACAATCCAAACTACCAAAACTGTCACACCTTCAACAAATTTTAGATTATTCATTACAAACAGGCACAGTGCTGTTGTAAACACAGGCAGCCATTTGCACATTTAATTATAGAATATGTTTCCATAGTTTAATAGGATAATTACTGTTATTGTACTCATCCTGGGACTTATTTTTCTGAGGTAAAAGAGTCAGGAGACCAGATTGTGAATGTGGAAGAACCCAGGCAACAGAGGTTTACCACAAAACACAAGAGAACGGTTTCTGTGTTGACCCTGGAACTCAGGTGAAGGCAACTGCTCAGCAGTGAGGACTCAGCTGGAAGAGCTGTGCCCTCGGCAGCCACCGCTCTGACAGAAACCACAATGGCCTCACAAGTGCACCTGCCCTGTGCAAACTGCTGACATGGCCTGATCTCTTCCTTTAGAGTGACTGGTTGTGTGACTGATGTGATTATGGAAGAGCCTGAACTTGTTTGTATTTGATGGAGTCAGTTTCTGGCCTGCCCCGAGGCTGCCCACCTGGGCCAGGGACTACAGCACTGGTCAAGGAATCTCAAGGAATCTGACACATATCCTGTTAATTTTAGAAGAGTTGCACTTGTTTACACATGGCCTGAGGTAGGTTTCAAGCCATAATAGCAGGTTAGATGAATTGGTTATAAAGAGACTTTCTCATAGGAATGGGTTTTAAAAGAACCCAAACATTTTTGGCTTTTAATGGAGACGGTAAGGATGCTGGTAGAAAATCAGGTGGTGTCACGTACCAGCTGCCCTCCAGTGCTGGTTTGTCCCTAGAGGAGCCCGTGTTTCGGTGACAGGCTCCGNGTTTAATAGGATAATTACTGTTATTGTACTCATCCTGGGACTTATTTTTCTGAGGTAAAAGAGTCAGGAGACCATATTGTGAAAGTGGAAGAACCCAGGCAACAGAGGTTTACCACAAAACACAAGAGAACGGTTTCTGTGTTGACCCTGGAACTCAGGTGAAGGCAACTGCTCAGCAGTGAGGACTCAGCTGGAAGAGCTGTGCCCTCGGCAGCCACCGCTCTGACAGAAACCACAATGGCCTCACAAGTGCACCTGCCCTGTGCAAACTGCTGACATGGCCTGATCTCTTCCTTTAGAGTGACTGGTTGTGTGACTGATGTGATTATGGAAGAGCCTGAACTTGTTTGTATTTGATGGAGTCAGTTTCTGGCCTGCCCCGAGGCTGCCCACCTGGGCCAGGGACTACAGCACTGGTCAAGGAATCTCAAGGAATCTGACACATATCCTGTTAATTTTAGAAGAGTTGCACTTGTTTACACATGGCCTGAGGTAGGTTTCAAGCCATAATAGCAGGTTAGATGAATTGGTTATAAAGAGACTTTCTCATAGGAATGGGTTTTAAAAGAACCCAAACATTTTTGGCTTTTAATGGAGACGGTAAGGATGCTGGTAGAAAATCAGGTGGTGTCACGTACCAGCTGCCCTCCAGTGCTGGTTTGTCCCTAGAGGAGCCCGTGTTTCGGTGACAGGCTCCGGATCAGCCGCTCCCCGCGGGAGGCCGCAGCCGGCTCCGCTCCCGCACCGGGCGCTGGCAACAACAGAATCGGTGGGGGTGCTGCCGGGATGGACGAGGACGTGCTGACCACCCTGAAGATCCTCATCATCGGCGAGAGCGGCGTCGGCAAGTCCAGGTGAGGGGGCGCCCGCCAGCCTTCCGCAGCCTCTCCTGGCCGGCCGGCTCCGGCCTAGGCCCCTTGCCGGACGACGCCGTCTGGGCGCGGCCTGCGCCCCGCAGGGCCGGGCCCGCGGGGGGAGCTCCCTCGCCCCTTCCCGGCCAGCCCTCCGGCGGGCGAGAGAATCTCCCCCTTCCTCCTCCTCCGCAGCGTCCCGCAGCCGCCGGCCCCGAGCTGGTGTCTGCCAGGCTCAGCTGCAAAAAGAGGAAGCGGGGGATCTGTCGGGCTGCCCAGGGTCACAGGGTCACCTGGGCCGCCCTGTGCCCGGGGCAGCGTTGCGTCGTGGGGAAGATAGGTGCCCTTGTACATCTCCATAGCTCTTTGGGGTTAATGTCTAGTCCGTAATACGTATATGCAGAGTCACAATTGATCCAGCATTGGGTGTGTGCGGAGGAGCACGAGGACTCAGCAAAGTAGTTCTAGCACGGGTTTTTTGCTAATTACAGGCTTTATCAAGTATTTTGAGGTTAATTTGTTTCTCCCTGCCATATTCATAGCTTTGGCTAAGCTGTAGATTCCAACCCTAAGAAGTTGGGATTTTATTTGTGTTGTGTTTTTAACTTTTTTTTTTTTGATAGTAACATAGTTATTACTAAAGGGTGTGGGGTATAAATGCAGGAGGGCACCTGGGAATGTACCACACCGGTAATTTAATATTTGATATT
>VWYE01009047.1:538581-652850 GCA_013398995.1 Alaudala cheleensis | reverse complement strand
CAGCCGCTCCCCGCGGGAGGCCGCAGCCGGCTCCGCTCCCGCACCGGGCGCTGGCAACAACAGAATCGGTGAGCTTGGAAAGGAGCTCTGAGCTCACCGAGTCCAGCCGGTACCGACCACCACCTTGCCAAGCACTACATGCCACGTCCTGTCTTTCCTTAAACGCCTCCAGGGGCGGGGACTGCACCAGCTCCCCGGGCAGCCCACTCCAATGTCTAATAACCCTCTGCCGTTACCTCTGTTCTCTTTTCTCCCCACAGCCCTGGGTTCTGACAGCAGCAGCCGCCGCAAACCCCTCCGGAGCCCCCGCCCCGCTCAGGTCACGGCCCGGGCGCGCGGCGCTCCCCCCGCGCGGGCCCCGCGCACGCGCGCCCCGCCCGGCCCGCCCCGCCCGCTGTAAACAAACCGCGGGCGGCCCCGCGCAGGCGCAGCGCCGCCGCCGCAGCTGCGCACCGAGCGTCGGGCGGTCGGGGCCGGTCCGGGGGCGCTGCCGGGATGGACGAGGACGTGCTGACCACCCTGAAGATCCTCATCATCGGCGAGAGCGGCGTCGGCAAGTCCAGGTGAGGGGGCGCCCGCCAGCCTTCCGCAGCCTCTCCTGGCCGGCCGGCTCCGGCCTAGGCCCCTTGCCGGACGACGCCGTCTGGGCGCGGCCTGCGCCCCGCAGGGCCGGGCCCGCGGGGGGAGCTCCCTCGCCCCTTCCCGGCCAGCCCTCCGGCGGGCGAGAGAATCTCCCCCTTCCTCCTCCTCCGCAGCCTCCCGCAGCCGCCGGCCCCGAGCTGGTGTCTGCCAGGCTCAGCTGCAAATAGATGAAGCGGGGGATCTGTCGGGCTGCCCAGGGTCACCTGGGCCGCCCTGTGCCCGGGGCAGCGTTGCGTCGTGGGGAGATAGGTGCCCTTGTACATCTCCATAGCTCTTTGGGGTTAATGTCTAGTCCGTAATACGTATATGCAGAGTCACAATTGATCCAGCATTGGGTGTGTGCGGAGGAGCACGAGGACTCAGCAAAGTAGTTCTAGCACGGGTTTTTTGCTAATTACAGGCTTTATCAAGTATTTTGAGGTTAATTTGTTTCTCCCTGCCATATTCATAGCTTTGGCTAAGCTGTAGATTCCAACCCTAAGAAGTTGGGATTTTATTTGTGTTGTGTTTTTAACTTTTTTTTTTTTTATAGTAACATAGTTATTACTAAAGGGTGTGGGGTATAAATGCAGGAGGGCACCTGGGAATGTACCACACCGGTAATTTAATATTTGATATTGTTATGGCAATAATATGAGTCCTCTGCCATGACCCTAAATTGCATACAACTAATTTACTAATTAGGAAAAAAAAAGCACCTATATTTGTTAATAGTCTGTCAGTTACTTGTATGAGTTAGCTACTAAATTGATAATTAGTACAGTAGGCCCCTGGTGACAGACGTGATCTGAGCAAATTTCTTTTAGTTGAGGTCATCTCTTATTTATGAGTGGTCATATGGAAGAATTTTTCCTGGGGCAGATAAAACACACAGTGGTTTTGCATACCTATTTATATACATGTTTCTTTACATCAGAAAGCTTGTTAAAAGAGGCATTATGTGGAGGAAATAAAAATGATATTAAATGATAACAATGCAGTTGTTCAGGAACTTAATACTGAATTATTCCTAAACTTGTGTCTCTTACCTATTGGTTGATTAGGAAAGGTCCGTTGTTAAACAGGTATTAGCATGGTTGAGTGGCTGGAGTCCTGACTTGTGAGCAAATGCTGTCTTAAACATGGTCCTTGTGAGGGTGCTATGCTTTGTAGAAGATATAGCTACATATCAAAAAAGGTAGAAGTTGGATGTGCTTGGCATGCAAGACTGGTAAAATGATGGTTTTATTCTAGTAGCAGTATAAGGGTTCCATAATTTCTCTGAATGAAGCTCATATTGGTTGTAACTAAAAGTAGCTGCTCTTTAATAGCATCCTTATACAACCATCTGAAGGTACTGGTGAAAACCCGTGTGCTGTGGTTTCTAAAAAATTATTATTATTTTAATTATGCTTTGATACATAAAGCCACCATTTGGTTTTAGGGTTCTGGAGTAAGGAGAGAAGAAACTGTGGTTAACTTGGAGTTGTCATCCTCATTGAAATAAAGGAATTTCAGTGGTCCCTGTTTTTGTCAATATGGGACAGTGTCCAAATGCTAAAAACCACAATATGGGACAGTGTCCAAATGCTAAAAACCACTTTACTTCTAAATTCACATGCAAAAAGAGGATAAAAGAACAGGGTGGTGGGGAAGACCGAAAAGTAAATAAGGCTTTGTTTTGTTTCTCCATCCTGGAAATGAGTAAAAGCTGTGGTCATAGCAAACAGCTGCCTGCTACCTGCATTTGCCACACATGCATAAGATTGTTGATTTTAGAAACTGCATACTCAGAACCTTTGTCTCACACAAAAATATTTGCGTTTTACACCGGTGGCATTGTGGGCACGCACTTGTTTAAGGGACCCTGCAATGTTATGGTGTGGTGTGCTGTTAAATCTTAGTTGTAACTTTTTCTATTGGTACCAAACGCATTCCTCAGGATAGGGGGACATGCTGTGTGTAAGTCATTATATACAAAGAAATACAAAATTACAGAACATTGAGGAGCTATTTCTACTCTTCAGCTTCTGTGTCTTTATTTCTGATGGGTGTTGTCCTTGCTGTTCCCTTGTGTGCCCAGTTCAGGGAGTTATTTCTGGGATGAGAAGCTGACTGGGAATTAATTTCTCAAGCTTACAGAAATACTGTATGAAGCAATATTGAAACAAAACAAAAAATACTACTTTTGTACTGAATTCTGTAAGAAGAAAAATAGAATAAGGTTGAAGTAAAATGCTTTGCAAAGCAGATCACATGACTGTTCAGGCAACTGATTCAACAACTTGCATGGTACTTAGTTTTCAGAGACATTCTTGGTAATATAGGCAGAGAAGGCTCAGGTAGCAGAGCATGTCTGCTCTATTCTTTTCATGTTCTTTCCTTTTTCCATTTTTTCTCTCCTACCCCCCCCCCCCAACAAAAAAAAAAAAAACAAAAAAAAAAATAGAAAATTCAGATGTCAGTTTATTTAGCTATGTAATTTTGCTGTTCCTTTCAGACTTGTAATTTATAGGCTTCCAGCAAGGTGTGGCAATACCTTATGCTGCAATAATAGTATCTCTTACTTTTCTTTTTTCCCTGTCAGCCTTCTGCTGCGGTTCACAGATGATACATTTGACCCAGAACTTGCAGCAACAATTGGTAAGTATGTGCTGATACTACCCCAGAAAAACTGGTAACATTTTCAGTGTAAAATTGTGGTTTGTTCAGACTTGTACAACATGTAGTGAAGTTCATATGTGTTTGCCTTTCTGTAAGTACTACTCTCCTACTGATTTATCTATGCAAAATAGCTGTCAGTTTTTTCACTAATAATATTGCTGTCCAGACCTTGTGTCTATGTAATATGATACTTGGTAGCTATATTAAGACTCTCTAGCAGGTAGTGTTAACTCTTCCAACTTCTGACAATACTTGAGTGCACGGGGCTCTGCATGGCTTCTGCTTTTCCTCTGTAGAGAGGAAATTATAGTGTGGCTTTTTTTTCTTCTACTTAGCAATCAGTTCCTTGGCAGCTAGAGTCCTGAGAAAAGTGGAAGAGAGCCAAGAATCTAGAGCTGCTGGGGAAAGAGGCAGTGACGTGTCATTGCTGTGCTGGTATTATACCTACCAGCATGGATCAGTGGTGCTCGGAGTGAGTGACCCAGAATGCAGGATACACTAAGTAGATGGTTCTCAAAGGAAGCAAAATGGAACCTTTAAGAGTGTGATGCAACACTGTGCCAAAGTAATAACTGAAGTTATGGAAAATAGAGATACTTTTTCACACCATAATTTCAGTTGCATTTTTTACTTTCTCTGTAGGAAGACTTCTGTCTAAGAGCTTATATAGAATATTTTCTTTGAATTCAGCTGTTGGTAAACAAAACCAACTCTATCTAATTTATTAAGAATGAAATAAATTGATTTTTCTCCATGACCGTTAATGAGATTTAGGAATACTATTTCATATAAAGCCCTGAGAAGCCAAGGGGAGGAACATGGCCTATTTTTGTTCATTCCATTGCTTATAAAAAATGAAGTTGTGCAAGTAGCCCCACCTGTTTGTGGGGGAAGATAGCATGGAAGGAAACAGGAATGAAATAAATGAGGTGGTGAAGATGACAACCTTGGATTCTAATCCAATAGTTTGGCACTGTATATACTTCCAGTCCTGTTACTTTCTTGTTATCTCAACTGTGTGAGCCAGGAAGTTAATGCAGAATAGCTACTTCACCTTTCATGATGTTTTGGATACCAGAAAAGTAGTTCAGTCTCTGAGTGGGTAAATTTATTGTTTGGGTTTTTTTTGTTTGTTTGTTTTTTGTTTTTAGTGGTGGAGTTTCTTGGTTTTTTAATTCTACTGTTTGTGTCAAAAACTGGCATCAGTGTGCTATTTGAGTAAACGAAGGAATTCTTTCCTGAAGTAATTCTTCTTTGGCTTTGTCAAAGTGCACAACAGCATGTGTGGTAGCTAATGACTGGTTGTTAAATGGCAACAATTTAAGGTTTACTGCTGGCAGATCCTACCTGCTCTATTTCTGATGTGGAAAAGGACAAAGAGTTCTCAAGTAAGCATTACTTCAGATAGAGTTTGAGTTCAGAAACAAATACACTAATCTGGAATGGATGTGATCATTTGGCAGGAAATGTCATTTTCTAGAGACTGGGCAAATGCTGGTGTAGATCACCCTGTCAGGCCCATCTAGCTGATGTTTGAGATAGTGCTGAGCAGTAGAGCTGCTCTGACCCCAGCTGTGCAAGTCCTGCAGCATGGTGTGTGGGGCACTCCTAGGGGATAGCAGATTAATTTTTTTTTGTCCACTTAACTGGAAGAGGATTGAGTTTGGTTTCTTACTTGTTTTCTTGTTTTTCTTTTTAAACTACTATCTAGTGACATTGCCACTTTTCTGGCAAGTGGATTTCTAAGAAGCAAAAATGTCAGCTTAAATTCAGGGCATGATTTGTTGTTCATATAGATAAAGCAGTTGGAGTGACTTCCTAGAGGTAACTATTCTGCTGTGTGAAGACAGACCCTAGATACCAATTTCAGGTACTTAAAAGATGGTGAAATGTCAAAACACTTTGTGAGTCTTGGCTTGGAGTTTTTTTGTGCTAATTAAACACTGTTTTGTTTTCAGTAAGGGGACAGAAGAGGTTTTAAAGTGTTTCCTGTTGAAACTGTAGAGTATGGTGCTTTTTCAAAATGAATGGACTATAAATAATATCTTCTTTCAATGCCATCTACATACTGACTGCTGAACTGGCTAATGTGACTTAATTTTTTTAAATTGGATTAGAAAGTGAGGAGAACTTTGGTTGTTTTGATTTTCTTTAAGATCTAGCAAGAACTGCACACAAACCCACAATACTGAGGAGAGCCTTGACAGCAGCACAACTGGTCCCCTATGATGACCTGTTGAGACATATCTTACCTTCATAGGTTGCACAGACCTATTGGGTGCAATTTAAAAGAAATCCTAAATGATTGTTTCGTGTGTGTTATTCTTCGGAACTTAGTAAAAATCCTATAGTACTCTTTGAAGAATAAGCTGCTTTTGACAAATAGTTCAGCTTTAGTGGCTTCAGTTGGGTTAAACATGTTGTATTTAACCTAGGAGATTACCTGTCCTTGTATTCTCTTGAGGCTGGCTTGTTTGTTGGGCTTCATCACATGGGTCTCACCAGACTACATGTACCCCTGTATTTTCTGTTGCACTCACTGCTCATGCTTGTCTTCACTTGCTTGCTCTTTGTATGAGAGATTGCAGATAAGTGTTCAGTACAATCCGTATTTCGCAAATGAAGTGATGTATTGCACAGATCTGATGTCTCCATTTTAGCTTTCCTTGCATTGGGAGTCTTCAAACTCCTAAGCTGTCCCACTTGTCACTTACCTACAACACAATACTACACTGTAGCTAACTGTGCACTCCTATAAATATAGCATGGCATTACTGGCCTGAATGTGAGAGCAGTGGCAGTGACAGAGCTGCTTTTGCAGATTGTAAGTCCATAGTATGTTAGTGTGTAGTGCTGTGACAGGAGGTGTTAACACACAGCAGTACAGTCTAGAAGTGCTGCCTTGTTTCTGGCTGTCTTCCAAGGCATGGTGGAAAGCACTGTCAGCTTTCTGCTGTCAAGGGTAGACACATCACATCACTCTTGCAAGGTCAGAACTGGTACCTGGCACACAAACTTGTCTGTATTTCTCTGTTGATTTTAGGAAATGCAAGGACCCTGTTTGCTCAATTCAACAAGATTTTCTTGAGCCTTAAATTTTTGTCTACTTGTCTTTCCTTATGGCAGACTGGCAACGAAAAGCCTAAGTATTTTAAAGTTTTCTTTTTGTTAATTGGCTTTCATATGTGTTGAGCTCCTTTGTTTGTTAGAATTCTATTTTACATGCCTCAATCACTTTAAAGGATATATTTTGGTGTGTTCCTAGTTCATTTTCATACTTTCACTTTTCAAAGTCAATTTAACACATGGGGTTTAGTCAGTATTTTAGTTTCTTGTTTATTATACTTGCATTGCTCTTGTAAAATTTAGAGTGTATTTTAAACCAGCATCAAGGCTAATATAAAGGTGTATATATGCATTTCTATTAAATGAAAATTGCTGAACTGTGCAGGCACAAGATACTGAATCTGTTTACTGAATGGGAGAAGGATACTGTGGCTCCAGAATAATATGCTTATCTAAAGGAAGAAGTTTTCTTTCTTGAAATTATTATGACGTATTTTGATTTGTCATGTTAAGTATCCAGTAGTTATTATTGTAGTATCTGCAGTTACAGGTTTTGGTGCCAGACTAATGGATTAAATAATGCACTGTGAACTGTTGGACATGCTGACTGAACTGCAGATGGGGTTTTTTGGAGTTCAGGGGAAGAAACATGCAATTCCAGTGGAAGAAAGAGATTCTTTTAGTCTCAAAGTTACTGCTGAGTGCTGAAAAGCAGACAGAACAGAATGTTCTCTAGGATCAAATGGAATCAAATTGCTAGCATAGCAGTCTTCTGTGAACTAGGTAAACTTCTAAGAACTGATGTTTAAAATGAAGTTAATAACAACTGTTCTTTTCTGTGAACATAACCGTAGAATAATGTACTATTCTTGTGCATGTTAGTACTGCTAAGTCAGGGACTCAGAGTCCTAGTATCTGAAAAAAAACTAAGTTCTGTTCAGTTACTACAAAAGTTGATATACTTTGGAAAGTTTTGCTTGAAAGAGAGTATGGGCTTCTTCCAGTGCAGAATGCTGTCTGAAAAACACCTGACACTTCAGGGAGCACTTCAGTGAGCTGAAGCTGTGAAACAGTGGACTAAAAATTGTGTTTATCTTTTTGAAATTAAGCTCTTTTAAAGTTCAGTGCAACTGAACTTTAAATCTGCTTATAATATGCAGTTTCTTAATCATCCTATTATATCCTTTAAGTGACTTTAAGTTTAATGTATTTTGGCAGCTGTTTGTATTTGTTTGTAATCATGAATTTGGGAATGTAAGTGCAGCACACTCATCCTGAGGCTCTTCTCATTTTGTATTAGAATAGTTAAATTCTTTTTCTGGTAGGGAATGTAATGATTGACATTGTAATTCCAAGTACAAAAAGATTGCTGTTCCACTTGAAAGTTGTTCTTATAGAAGTATCAACTTTCCATGCTGCTACTTCATTTTAAGAGCTGCTGCCTGGTGGGAAGTGAAAGTCTCTCCAAAATACTTGAAATGTATTTCTAGTTAGTTACTTGCTATTGGCAACCTAAGGGTTAAATTAAAGCATAATGCATCATAACTGTGCTGAGCCTCTCAAAGAGATGTGTGTCACTATATCCTTTAAATTTGCAGTCACTAATATGTTGTTCTCCATGCCTGAGTTTTGTGCATCTTGTCCTTGAGCAATTGCTGGGCTGCTAGTTCCTGGGGGAGGAGGACACGTGAAGGGGTATTGTTACATTTTGGGGAATTGTTACTTGTTGGAGTAGATGACTGAGCAGCAGAACCATTACCTTGTTAGTTTGGAGAACGTTTGTGAGTAATGAATAGAAAGTGAATCCACTTGAATTATAAGCTTGAAAATTTGTCCTTGTACTTTAATACAAGAGATGTAGTATTTGCCTTACTTCCATAAAATATTTTAAGTCAGTGGCTTAAAAGATCCTCAGGCTTTTGCAAAAACCTGTCAGCAAGAAAACATTGCATTTTGAGCAAGGTTCATAAATAGCTAATGGATATTTATTCTTCCTGCTCATGTCAAAATGTGGGGCGTTTTTGAATTTGATTTTATTTTTTCCATATCTCTTTATTTTCTTTTTCAAAGATAGCTGTAATATGTTTAAAGAACTAAAATATTTTTCTTCCTCTAGGTGTGGACTTCAAGGTGAAAACTATTTCAGTTGATGGAAACAAAGCTAAACTGGCAATATGGGTGAGTCTCTCCTAAGTTCTTTATGTGTTGCTTTGCTTTAGGGGTAGCTAGGGTTTCTATAACATACAGTTTTTATAGGATCCTTTCTATTAATATGAAGGTCATTTGGAGAAGAGGGAGGTTCATACTGCAGCATTCAGAAGGTGCAGTGAAATGTGGGACAACTGGCTGATGGGGTAGTTCTGCCTGTGAGCTTCTGCAGTACTAATTCCAGGTCTGGTTGGGATAGAAGTAGAGAAAAGGAGGAATTAAATGGTATTAAATCAGTAGAAAGATGCACTTCTTTACTAAATTTTGCCTATAACACTGAGGTTGTATATTAATAGGTTAGGAATTACAGTTGCATGCTCATACGTTACCTCTTTAAACCCATCTTTTGTCTAAACTTCATAGCCATCATACAAAGGCTTTTATAGGTTCAATGTCAGAATTATTTGTAGCAGATGCATTTCAAAGAAGGGCAGTGTTTGCAGTCACAGCTTTAGTGTGTTCAACTTCTGCTCTAGTTAAAAGTAGAACTTCCATTACAGCAAGTGAAGAAAAAGTACTTCAAAGCTTCCAAAAAATATTCTCCATTGTGTAAACCAGCCTCCACACTTATGTGATTTGAAGCACATTTTTCAATAGTCAGACCCAGTTGTGTCTTCTTGTACCAAGCAAGATTAAAACTTTGTTTCTCATATAAGCAAGATATCAGACCTTATTTCCCTTGGAACGTAGTAGTAGAACGTGAAATGTGTATTGCAGTGTTTCTGTAGCTTGGAGGATGTTTCATACCTCACTAACACAGGACTTAAGTCTTAGTTACAGTAGTAATCATCAGTGAAATAAATGGGTTTGACAAGGGAGATAAATTCAATAGCTTGACAGAAAATAAAAAGGCATACAGGAGGAAAACCAAACTGTTAGCAGAACAAGGAATAATAAGTTAGGGTTTATTTTCTTCCATTTTGGTAAATAGAAATAAATAATCCTGAGATAATCTGGAAAAGAAAAGATTTGAAGGTGCATCATGACATAAAACCAGTTTTAGATGCGTGACATTGACTGAGTGGCTTGTACAATGTTGAATTCCAGTTTGCTTATCCATGTTCCTTGTCAGGGAATCCACAGTGTTTCATGTGTCACTTCTAACCTGGGTAAATTGAATAAAGTTGTTTAAATATTCTATGCATAAAGTCTTCAATGAGTGTGCACTATAACTTAATATCTGATGAAAAACAGCATTCTAATTATGGTGGGGTTTGTTTGTTTTTTTTTTTCCCAGAGCTGTTGACTATTTAAATCTTAAGGTGTAAACTCACCTTTGCTTAAAACCAGAAAAACCTCTGACTTATTCCTGCTTCTGTTGTGTTACAGCATTTGCCCAGATACTCAAATTTAATTGGAACAAGTGACTAAAGTGAAGGAACCGGTTTTGTTCCTTCACTGCTTTTGTCATGAGCTGTGATGCTTGTTAGAAAATCTCAGTACTGCAGCTGTGCTGCTTTCTTGCTGCTTGCTGCAGTACTAGCTGCAGATCAAATGCCTTTGCAGAAATGGCCATCTTACTGTTATATAATACAGTTACATACTATATCTTCTCAAAGTTAATATGTAGTAAAACAGCAGGGGATGGAATAAACTCAGCTGATCTGCTAGTGGAATATAGTTTAAATTGTACTTTGTAAGTTCATTAGAAGTAGAATACCTGGAAGCTATACAGAATACCTGCATTCTGCTCAAATTCTGAATAATGGAACTTTTTGAATGGCTTATTAGGATACTGCAGGTCAGGAGCGGTTCAGAACATTAACCCCCAGCTACTACAGAGGTGCACAAGGTGTTATCCTAGGTAAGTATATTTTTGCATGCTACTTCAGATGTTTGTGATTTTCTTATATAGCCTTTATATAATACCTAATTGATATTAAAAATATTTGTATTTGTGTTGAACAGCTCATATTAAAACATCTTGGTGTCTCAACCTCTTGTGTAGTCAATCTGACTAGCTTGAGAACCTCTGATTTTTGCATGAGTATAAAAGCTACTGCTATCTGAATGGATAGCTTGGAGCTGTTGTCATTGTGCTGTCATGAATTTGTCTTTTATTTATTGCTTTTTGTTTTTGCCTGTGCTTACGAAGTGCAGAGTAAAAAGATTTCTCCTCAGTATAGTCCCTCTGTATTAGTGTGATACAGCTTTTTCTTTTCCCTGTTGTTTTTTTCTTTATGAATCTGGCTGAGGTTTTTTGTTGTCTCCCAGCTGATGGAATGTTATGCAGTCAGAATCACTTAGAAAAGACCAGCTGGGCATGTAGAAATGCACCAGTCTGTGTGTGAGAAACCCAGACAAAACCCACAATTACAGCTTCACAGTGAAGTCTCCTTTTTGCTTTTTTTTTTGGTGTATGGAAGCCTATTTGCTAGGCACTGAGCTCTGAAGTTTTGCTTCTCCACTGCTAGGAGTGAGGAGCTGGCTAAAGTAAGGGCAGGGATGTACATTTAATTTTCTTGAAGTTGCTTCTGACTTTAGAGAATCTTGCTAAGCTCTTGTGTCTAGTTAAATTGTTCAACGTGGAATAACATCTGTCATGTGACCTGGGAGGTTTCCCAATCCTGAGTTGCCTTATCTTCCTGGTATGGGAAGGTGCTGTCAGAGCATGCTGTGTCAGGTCCCTCAGGTGCACTGAACCTGCCACTTACTGGTGAAAGCTGTAAACAAGCACTGTTTGGGAGATACAAAGTTCTGCTCTTGAGATTTGCTCTCCCATTTTATTGAATATCTTCTGACTATTTCTTTGGTACTTGTCTTCCAAAAAAAATAAGGTTGTTCATGCAAGCCAAGTTACTGATATGATTGAAAGAAGCTGTCTGCACATGGGATGTGAACACAAAAGAAAAGAAACACTTTCAGAGCTTTAGTACTGAAGGTCATGCCATCCTCTTTGCATAGCTGTTGTGTAGTGATTTTAGGTATCCTGCATGAGGGATTTGCTAAGTGTAGAATTCCTTGGAGAATGATGGTCTCTAGCCTGTAAGCCAGGATTTATCAAGGCACGTTAGTCTGAGAACTGTAGGTGGCTGAAGCTTGGAGTTGTTCTGCATCAGTGAATTGAGCTGGTGGATATCCTACTTTTTTTCCAGTTGTTTGTGTAGAAGGCAAAGTTGAATCCTTAGAACTCCATCAGTTTCCTGATTCAAAAAGCCATCCTTTTTGCTCATTTTGTAATGTAAGCTGTAATTCTTGGAAAAATATTATGGAATAATATCACTAATATCTTTCAGTTTATGATGTCACGAGAAGAGATACTTTTGTCAAGCTGGATAACTGGTTAAATGAATTGGAAACATACTGCACAAGGAATGACATAGTGCAAATGTTAGTTGGAAACAAGATTGATAAGGTAAACCAAATTCAACTGCAGTAAGTAATCTGCTGGTGTATTTTGTTAATAAGGAATATTAATGCTTTGTTTTATTATAGGAAAATCGTGAAGTTGACAGAAATGAAGGCCTCAAATTTGCAAGGAAACATTCCATGCTGTTTATAGGTATGTTATAGATACTTGCAGAGATCTTTCTTGATTTTTGTTACATAAGGAAAAGTACCACTTCTGTAGGATTGAGAGTCTTTATGTGTACAGTCCAATTAAAGATACTTCTCACCTGCACTGAGTAAAAAGTTAATGGGTATTCCTGTTTTTTAAAATTGTGCCCATGTCCAGATATCTGTTCCAAGTGTGAATGATTATGTAGAAATTCATAAGTATGAAGGGCAAACTACAGGCTCTCTGCAGCCTGATGAAACCTGCTTTGGGGTTTTGTCTGATTTCTTTTCCCAGCTGACTTGCTAAATTAATAACAGAGGGAAAAGCTGGTGCTAGTGGCCAGCCTTCAGTATAGCAAAAGAACTGGTACCTGAGAGAAATCTGTATTAGAACTGGGATGTAAAAGTAGGTAGGTATGTAATTAACTTATAAATGGTGGGTGGATTTGAATATGACATAATTATGACTGGAGCAAATATACTGGTCTCATCTTGCTGTAAAATGAAATGTGTCATGTAAGCAAAGCCATGTAGTGATAAATTAAAAAATGGGTGTTGAATTGACTCTTTATGCATATATTTATTATGTGTTTCACCTAAGGATCAGAAGGGATTATTTTACAGGATTATTCCAGTAGCAAAGCAATTCATTGTCATGTACTCATTCATTCTTGTACTTAGACTTTACATTGTTTATCTCTGACTGAAGACTTATTTTTGTTGAGTGTCCTGCTGTGTTTCTTTTTAGCTACAGTGACAGATGTGGAAATTAAAGTTCAAAGTTGATTCACAAGCTACTAAGTGCATGGAAGATGAAAATAAAAGTGAAAATTAGACTATAAGTGTGCATGTATATCTGTGTACTACATCTGTTAAGTATCTGTGTGACTGTGTAGATGAATAGGGCAAGCCCCTGTGGAACTGAACAATTTCTGATGGTGTCTGTTCTTATAACATAACCTGTGATGGATTTCTTGGTCTTCGTCAAAGTAAGGGTCTTGAGTGAAATTACCTAGAATTCTGCTAACTCCAAAAGAAATGAGATCCCTTATTGCTTTTTATCAGACAAGTTTTATAATGCACTATGGATCCTTGATTCATGTGTTTTGGTGGTTCTGTAGTTATGATTGATGTACAGAACTGAAAACACAACAGCAGCCAGGTTTTTCAGACAAGAATCCTAATTTTTCTTACTATCATGCTTTCCTCAACCTATAGTTGTCTCCATATGTTCTGGTGAAGTTCGACTTGAAAGCTCTTCTGTTAAAAATATTTTGAGGTGCTGCCTGTGTGGTGACAAATCCACATAGTTGCCAATTTTGGCACCACTATGTTTTTAAACAATAGGTTGTAGAAGTTTTAAGTCTGTTGTAGGTTGAAACTTAAAGACTAAACAAGTTACCAGAAATTATGCTAACACTTGACTTTTTGTGTCCATTCTCCAGAGGCAAGTGCAAAAACATGTGATGGTGTGCAGTGTGCCTTTGAAGAACTTGTTGAAAAAATCATTCAGACTCCTGGACTGTGGGAGAGTGAAAGCCAAAACAGAGGTCTAAAGTTATCAAACAAGGAAGACGGATATGGAGGAGGAGGAGCATGTGGAGGATATTGTTCTATGTTATAAACTTTGGGAAGCTTATTCTTAGCATATTTAAACAGATAGTTACATCTTTCTGTACATAAAGTCATTAAATGCTATTTTTAGGGACCTTGCAGTTTGCACATATTTGTTTTGTATCATGGCAGTGAACACTTGTAGAAAAAATGTTCTGCAGCTTTCCCAGTTTGAAAATGTTATGGTAAGCATGCCCAATTTGCAATCTTCAGGTTTTTATAAGTAGCATAAATAATGTGCAAGAACAAATGCACTAAAAATTTTACAACTGTATACATTAATTGTGTAACTATTCTAAACAAATCCATCTTAAAAATACTGCATTGTCTGCTCTTTGTCTTATTTTTAAATTCTGTTGGAATTATAGAACTATATAGTGTGCACACATCTTGGAAACAGTATGAGCTATAAACGTTACATTTCATCTCTTCTAGTAAATGCTTTTTTAAGGAATTAAAAGCAGCAGGATTATACAGTTCTTAGACAAATCTGCTAAAATTTTGTCTTTCAGCAGTGCAGTCTAAAACACAAATTGGCACAGGCCCTAGTTGGCATCAGCACTTCCTTGAAGAGATTCCTTTGCAAGGCTGGGAGACGCCATGTTTTCCTTTTAATTATCACTTCAGTTGATGGCTTAACTGGAGTTTTAATCCTGTGATATTTATATACTAAATTTGTGGTACTCTTGCACTCTAGGTTTTTATGATGGTCTGCTCTAGACTTGCTGCAGAAAGTCTTCATTATTGGCAAGGGGTCTGAGTGATGTCATTGTTCTTTCATTGTGAATCAATTTGCCACACTTCAGTATGGATTCCTAATTTTCTGAAATGTTTGTAATATAAGTTTATCTCAGCTGTAGCTCACTGTGACTGTGAGATCTTTTATCACGTCTGCTTTGTGCAGCTACTTTCTCAGAAATAAAACTCTGTCACAGACACTACATGGGAAGCTATAGGGCTTCTTGATCTCTGTATGAAAAAATACTATTGCAATGAGTATTCACTTACTGTATCAAAGCCAATGGTTTGTTTCAGAAGACTTGTATAGACTTAATAAATTTTTTTCCACAGTATTCAACTTTTTTAACCTCTTTCTATTGCAGAGTTCTCTATTTTCTAGCACATACGGTTTGAACAAGGTCATTTCATACATATAAATTATTTCTAAAGGGCAATACAAAGATGCTGTGCTGTGTGGTTTTTTTAAATAATCAGTCAGTAGTCAGTGCAGTCAGTAAATGAACTATTAGGCAGTTTCATGTAAACATAAGTGAATGACAGCATCTTTTATTACTGCAAGGTTTTGTCTGAATGTCAGCATACATGATCTGTGTTTTGCAGCAGGTCTTGGCTGCTTCTCTTAAAATATGCTTTCTTCTTCACATGGAAATTTTGTTTTCTGTTCTGTTTTATACTTGATAGAAAACTACCAAAATTTGAAGACTTAACCATACTAGTTGTTTTTTCTAAATATTGTATCTGGTGTTAATGTAGTAGGATAAATTAAATATGTAAATATAATTAATATTAAATATGCATAAACATTATATTAAAATACTAGATTTGCATTACCGTTGCATGCAGAGTATGTGGGCTGAGCAAGTCATGTTTGGTAGCATTGAGGTCAAAGGATTCTGGCTTTTGTAGACTCACGGCAGAGGAAAGTTGTAGGTGAATTAAAACTCTGAATAACTAAATTTTGTCAGCAATAGTTGGCAAGTATCATAATGCTGGCAGATGCTTGTAATTTATTTCTGTATTTGTTTCTCCCCTAGTTTGGGTGCA
Source organism: Alaudala cheleensis (assembly GCA_013398995.1). Taxonomy (NCBI): domain Eukaryota; kingdom Metazoa; phylum Chordata; class Aves; order Passeriformes; family Alaudidae; genus Alaudala; species Alaudala cheleensis. The sequence goes on along the minus strand of VWYE01009047.1, from coordinate 637,394 downwards.
TCCCTGTGCTTAGAAGAGACTTCTGGTTTCTCACAGAAGATCCTTTTATCACAGGACCTGGATTCATCTTCTATTCAGCCTTTGCCAGATCTGACAGCTTTTGTCAGTGGGAGGGAATGGTAGGACACTCTGAATAGTGGGTATTGTTCTGTGAAAGAATTAAGTCATTTATTCCTTACTGCACTGAAAAACATTTCTGGGAGAGAAGTATTCTGAAACAGCATAATTAGTGAGACTGAGAGCAGTTAGAGGTGTTTTCTTTGTAAGTAAATGTTTTCTAATTGACTTGCAGCTAGCTTTTCTGTCTTCATCTTTGAAGCATGTTCAGTTATTTTTCTGAGGAATGTTTTTCCTAGAGTGTCACTTCTTTTCATCATTGCTCTGTCAAGAAGCTCTGCACTGGAAGGCTGGGTGCCTATGCTTCCAGTATTTGTTAAAGAAAATTTAAAACAGTTACTGGTTTTTTTTTTTACATTTTTTTAATTCTTTCTCTCACCTTTTTTTTTTAATGGGGGTAGGTTGTGGAGCTGCGATCTTTCAAATAAGTCTGTTACCATGCTTCCCAAGTTTTTTCCCCCCTTTTGTAGGTTGGGTTATCTCTAAGTGCACATCCACTGTTGTAGTTTAATACAAGTGTATCTGAAACTACTACAAGCTGTACCATAAGCTCTGCTCAAAACTGATGTAGGCCTGTTTGTGGAATAGTGGCTGTATTGCGTCCAGAGCAGTATGTGCAAGAGGTCCTTCAGCCTACCTCAGCAAGGAGCAGAGGGATAATGGAGAGAGCTGTTTGCTCTTCATCAAATAATGAGAATGTGTCCATGTCCATGGCAGGGAGTTTTATACTCTAAAGCACTAAACCACAGTGAAGTAACTAAGAAATCTTCCATGATCGTGAAAGGTTGTTAAAACTGAAGCTGCTTCCAGTTCATTTGCTCTAGTCAATAAAGTACTGATTAGCAGTTTAGTATTCAGGCTTGGCAGGTGTTTTTTGTAGGCTTTACATTATCCTGGAAGAATATGGCACAGCACTTGCATCTTCTTAAATTTACACTTGAGAATACTGCTAAGTGTTGTTACGGTTTAGTCTTGTGTTTCTTCTGCTGCTGTTTCAAAAAGGGAGGTGGGGCAGGATTCTGATGGAAGTTTCAAGATGCTGGGATTTTTATTGCTAGTGGGGCTTTTGTCCAAACTACAGTGTCACTTTTCCTGTTCTCCTGCTGCAATCACGAGATCAACAGCTGGCTCAAAGTAAGTTTTAACTAAATGAAAATGAGAATTCAGTGCATCCTCAGACAATAACAGTGACTGCCTCATCAGCCATGGCAGGGCACGGTGGTCTTGCTGCCATTATGTACCACAGTGATGACTGCTCTGTATGATTCCTCTTAAGTTCCCTTATTTGCGAGTAACCTGATATATAGTGAGCTACAATAACCCCTCTAATTTTGCCCTGTAGTTTGGTGCAGTAATTCCATGATTTGAGGCCTAACTGAATTTTTTCAAACACTTAATAACTTGGGCAGCCTGTGTTGTGATCAATACAAGCTACTACTATTTAGCTACTGGAGGATGGATACAAGTGGTCATGGTGCTGCATGGTGCTGTGTCCATCCTGTCCAAAGCTGCTGTGGTAGGTTTGTGTGTTGCTGTGCTTCTGCGTGTTACTGATGCCTTAGTAGTGCCTTACTGATGAAAGCATCAGTAAGCAACATTAGCATGAGCAGGACTTTTTCATGTTGCCAGACAAATCACTACATACAGTTCAGACCTAGTGATCCTAGAAGGGCAACGTATAAGGTGTTTTTCTTGGCCCCTGTCCAGCAGTGGGAGAAAAAAAAGAGAGAAGCTCTCCTTTAAAACGTCCAGGTTTGGTGTTTTTTTTCCTACACCCTTTGTGAGTACCTGTAGCACCTTAACTAAAGATTTATGAAGTGTTATATGGGCAAAGAACTGTGAAGATGTGTTTTCAAACTACTGCATATGTTTTGTGATTGATTTAATGCAATTGAAGTTTTGTCCTTATCCTTGTGCCTGAGTAACATCTAGTCCTTTCTGTTAAGAGTGAAAATGGTCACAGTGAGTAAATACTCCTTTTTCTTGTGCTCCCAATTTTTGTAACATCTATGCACATTTTATGTGCAATGATAGCAAAATTCCCAGTCAACTCCTAGAATTTATGGGCTCTAGTTCTTTACTTTAGAAGCTTAAAACAACCTCAGTAGAGTTTTAAAAAGAAGTGTCAAATCATAACTGGAAGGAAACTCTTCTAGTGTTTTCTGTGTATCATCAGCTCTGGATTTACTAGCATCTGGTAATAAGTCTGCTTGGATCCTTTTGATGGGAGTGCTTGGTTCCCAGTTCTTAATGCTTGTCAGGCTGGACTTTCTGAGGAATGCAGCTATCCAGATGTTGTTGACAGCATGAAACTTGTTCTTTAACAGTAATGAGAAGGTCCAGATGTAGCTACTGAGGATTAGGAGCGAAGCTGTGAACTGGGTTCAGGGAAGAGCAGTAGCAGCCCCCCAAACTGTGAAGACAGGTTTAATAATGTGTAATACATTGTGTACACAAAACAGAAACGATTATAATGCACGGTATAGTAAGTATATTTAATACAGCTAACAGTATTTATTACAATTTAATAAAATACATAAATGTCTAAACTTTTATATCAGGGATTATCTGTCATCTCTTGAAATTCAGCTTTAGACATTATTATTTTAGTTCAGGTTAGTTATGAGGAAGATGGATGCATGCATGCATGCTAAGCCTGTGGGCAGCTGTCATCCAGAAGAACAGGAGTTAAGGATGCTTATGGAAGCAAGATGGAGGGAACTGAGGGACTGGTATAAAGTTGTCAGGAGAGGTTTGGGTTGGATATTAGAAAAATGTTCTTCACCCAGAATGTGGCTGGACACTGGAACAGGCCACCAGGGCAGAGGTTACAGCACAAAACCCATCAAGAATTCAAGTGTTTGGCCAGTACTCTCAGGTATGTGATGTGATTCTTGGGGCTGCCCTGTGCTGGGCAGGAGTTGGAGTTTGATAAACCTTTTGGATGCCTTCCAACTCAGAATATTCTTTGAAGAGTTGAGTTATCCCAGGAAATGGACCTGGGGGTTCTGGCAGACTCTGAGTGAACACAAGCCAGCAGTGTGCCATTGTGACAGGTCCATTTCTGTGAAGCTGCTGTCCAGTGGGGTGGCTACAACATGAACTGGTGCCTGTGGTTCTTCCTTCCCTGGGGTAGGACTTGGCACTTCCCCTTATTGGGCTTCACAAAGTTCTTTTTTGTGCTTAAAATGGATCTCCTCCGTCCCTGGGTGGGCTCGAACCACCAACCTTTCGGTTAACAGCCGAACGCGCTCTCCGATTGCGCCACAGAGACAGATGTACTGCACTTCCCAGAGGAGCTGAATTCCTGATTGTGTTCAATAAATGCTGCTGGTGGTGCCTGCATGTGCTGAATAATGACAGTGGTACTGCAGACACACTGCTGCAGCAAGCCTGATGTGCTATTGTGTCAGAATACAGGGGGAAGAAATGCTGTTGCTTCCTGCAGGGACTGAAAAATCAGATTCTTTTGTAGTAGCTGTTCCTCACTGCTTACCTCTCAGGAGAAGGAGGTCTTGGGGTCTTGTCATGCCAGGCAATTTGCTAGTGGTCCAAGTTAACAGCACTGCTTCTTGTGCTTCTGGAAATTTATCTATAAGAAGTCTGAAAACCTCTGAGGCTTGTTAATTGTACATTAATGCAATTAAAGCAAAACATGGGTATGCTTCAGAACATGGATTGTGAGACATCAAACTTACTGACTGAAGAATTCTCAGTGCAGCTGGGGGCTGGGGATTAGAGGTAAGAGAGCTTTTGGGCAGGTCTTAACGAACAGGGAAGATTTCATGGTGAAACTTGCATTTTTAAGCTTCATACTGCAAAGAAACAAGATGTTATCAGTGCTAGTGGCAACCTGTATTTTTTACTGTCAGTCGTCAGCCAGGAAAAGGTGGAGCCTACTGCTCTGTGTGCCCTTGTGTATTGCTGGAAACAAAAGGGTGTGAACTACTGAGTTACGTAACAGGAGCTAAGTTCTGTTCAGCTTGTGAATCTGTACCTGGTTTGTCTAGTTTTCTGCCAGAACAAAACTGGTTTTGTATTCCAGCCTTTTTGTTGTTGCTCATCTGGTGAAGGAAATACAACAAAATGTTGGCTTGAAAGTGGTTGAATTGCTTTTAAAAGTTAGGAAGCTTAATCTCTGTAGGGCTGTGTTTTGGGGTGCTGCTGAAAGCATTGCTAGTGAAGTTCTCCTGTCACTGAGCTGCAAAAGCATAGGAAGATGTGTAAACTGTAGAAGGGATTGGAGCAACTTTCTTTTTGAGCGATAGGAACTGTCAGGTGGAGAAAAATGTGCTCTCAGTAGCAGCAGTAGATAGCCTTTCCTAGTAGGGAGTATGACAGGCAGCTGCTTCCCTTCACTTCCTGTCTTCTGGTATTTTAACCTGTACTGCAAGGCACTCTACACCATGTGCCTCAAAGCTGTGGGCAGGCCCATCCCACAGTGTGCGCCAGAGTCTTACTGCTCCAGCTGCCCCCCTGAGGAGCTAAGGTGGTGGTACTTGGCTCCTGTCTGCCCTGCACTCTGGGTTACCTGCCAGGATCCCTCCTTTAAGACAAGGGTGGAGATCCAGGTTTCATCCTGAGCTGGGTTTGGAGGGTGGCTGGGCTGTATGGACCTGGGATGGCCTGTGTTAGGTGTGAAAGAGAGAATCTGCTCCTTTTTGCCTCCCCCACCCCACAAATGCTTGCAAGTCAGATGGACTTAAAGGTCCCTTTTGTGGACTACGCCATTGCTCGAGTGCATGTATGCATTGTATGAAAAAATTACACTTAATCATGTATAAAATAACTTTCAGATGTGAGAGTTTGTGTGTGTTCTCATGCTCTGTAACTTCCCTGCAGCCTCTGCTGTAGGCTTTGCAGGGGTTAGATGAGCTTGCCACCAAACAGAACTCTTTCCTCCAGAGCTTTTAGCTTTGAAATGACCTTTTGAAAAACTCTCCCTTTGCCTGTGCACAATGGATTTCTATCAAGTCCTGTCAAATCTCCTAATCTGTTTTCATCTTATGGCGCAATTTACCTTTATCCCACAATACAGCTCTCCAAATTTGCCAAAGAAAACACTGGGCACTATAAAAAGACTGTTTTAAATGAAGGTGTTTGGAGGAATCTTTTAGGAAAGAAAAAAGTTTAAGAAAAGATACAAAGGCAATGTGGTTTTTATATATATGTTTTAAAAGATATTTTATGCTCTGATTAGAGATGAAGTGGACCCTTGAAACCACAGTCTCTATTGAAATTTTATGTCTCTCAGTTAATAAAGGGCCGTGAAAGTGCTGGAGTTTTTATTTAAAGGTCAGTGTGAACATTAGAAGATCTTTTCAGGCATAACTGAGAAATGCTGCTAAATGAGACTTGTCAAACTGATACAAGAGAAAGAAGATATTTGTCCTGGGCACCTGCAGTTGGCCCTCTCTGAAGCCTGAGTTCTCCATAATCCTTAATCCTCTGCAGTGTTTAGAGAGAGGCTTGTGAAGGCAGTGCAAGATGGGTCTTGATTGCTGTAGAAGCATTTAGGTGGCAAACTCCCTTTGAGTATTTGGGCACAAATTATTTGTGTAAAATCTGACAAGGACACAGAAATCTGCAGCTTGAGCTAACATAGCTGAGTTCCCACTTAGTGTCCTTGATGCCAACCACTTTTTTCCCCCTAGTTCAGTAGTAGTAGCTTTCCTGTAATAGTTCACAGGTGCTCTGCATAATCTTCATTTAGGTGCATATGGGGAAATAGGGATTATGGCCATTATGTTGTAGGAGCCTTGGTTGCATACTACCCAAATCTAGCTAGGACTGCTTAATAATGTAGAGTTACTGCATTGTAGCTGTTCATTCTCAGGATTTTTTAAACATCTTCCCTGGTTACTAGTGGGTTGAAAACCCTTTCATGAGGGGGAAAAATAAGTGCTCAGATAAAGCAAAGATAAAGGTCAGATAAAGCGAAAAAAGTGTTTGACCTGTGACTGTATTTTATGGCTTGGTGCAGGCTTCAGAAGGCTGGGGAAGCTCAGGTTTGCTGGTAGGGTGTCAGTGTTAGCTGCTTTGGGAGGGCCAAGGAGGACACTTGGCTCCTCTCATACTGGTCATACTCCTTTCAAAAATATTTATGATTTTTGGAATATAATTATTTATATGCTCAAACTGAATATTGTGTCCTAGGTCATGACAAGGGAGCTGAACTTGCATGAGCCCTATGTTCATACAAATGCAGCATCCTGGCCTTGCTGAACACTCTCACAGTCCTTATGTGAAGACTTGCTTTCCTATAAAGCATAACATGGAATTTTGTGGAAGGCATTTCCTTTCAGAACAAAATCAAAATCTCTCAGCAAATCTCTCTGGTGTTTTGCAAATTCATCTCTTTGTGACTTACAGATGGAGAAATGGAACCTTTGTGCTGGCTTCAGGCTTAAACTGGCTTATTTTCATTTATTTTAGCATTTTAAAAGTCACACTTTTAGTTAAACCGGTTCAAGCTGGCCATGTAGAGAAGTCCACAGATGGAACACACTGAATGACTGCCTGAAAAGTGGGCAAAATTGATGACTCTATCCTGTAGTGCTTGAATGGCTCCAGCTGGCTTTTGTTTTATCTTACAAGAAACCTCTGTCTGAGGCAGTGTCAGGATTAACAGCCTGGCTGGTTTGTTCCCTTTCTTGGAAAATGACTCTATTTGACTTCCTGGATGCTGTGAAAGTTACTGTAAAATCAGAGGTGAAAAAGTGACTTCCCCAAAGAATACCTCATCACAATAGGCAGATTTTTGTGAGGCAAGGAAATTCTTAAAAAAAAAGTTATTACAGAGTAGACCAAGGAAGGTGAAGAAGTGCAGGAAAGGAGGAAGCGCAGAATGGGTTTTGCACCAAGTGCTTTTCAAGTTCTCTTCCATAAGATGGCAGCAACTTATTTTGTGAACTGGACTTGGGAGACTGGTCTGCTGAGAGTTCTACAGAACAGGCATTCAGTCTAAGGGTTTAATTCTATTTTCTTGGTACTCACCACTTATAATTGTCCCAGTATAGATCAGTTGTCAACCTCACTTTATGTGCAAAACTGTTTTCTGTTGTTTGAAACAGAGGTAATTTTATTTTATTTTTTTCTAAATACAGGCACAAATGCTTTTGCATTTGTGAGGGTTTAGTGTGCAAGATGTGGGGAGAGTGACAGGGTTGTTTGGCCTATTTTGATATTTTGTAAGTGTTTCACTTTGTGTGACTATTTTGTTAATAATTGCCCAAAACAGCTTGAGTTCTGTAACCAGAAGAGGTAGAAAAACAGCTGGGATTTTTCTCTCAAATACTTGGAGTTCAGTTTCGTGACACAACCGTTTTCAGTGGAATCAAGACACTCATTTTCTTTTGAAGAGGGAGACTCTGGAAAGAGAGGATTTCCCCTCCCCCTCAACAGAAAACAGTGGAAGGAAAAACATATGGGAAGACCTATTTTCTGAAGTCTTATGACATAAAGGATTTTATATTTCAGCTATTTCACTTTCCCTTCTAAAGGTTTTCCACATTTTCAGTTACACCCTCAGTGGTGTGTACATTTGTGCAGTTTGACTGTCTCCCGTTCTTTCACGCATTTTTTCTCTGCAGATGGACATCAGACATTTCTACTGTTTAGTACCAAGTACTTAACAGTCATAAACTGCTGTGATACCCACTAATAGAAGATTTCATTTAAGTACAAATTATGAACAATCTTCTCAGTGCTTGTGTTTATTCTGAGTAGCTGGATAACATGGGAGGAGCAAAAAGCAGTCTGTTTTTGCTTCCCCTGGTGCTTACACTTACTGGCTGATGTTTGTCATCTGTTTTGGTTTCCTGTGGCCCATTAGTATCCAATCTATCAAGTGCACAGGAGCCACAGTAGCAGAGTTGTAAACTTGAAGACTCAAGGAACAAGACCCTGGTATTTGCCTTCTGTTGATTATTAAATTAAACTGTTTAAGCTCTGTGATTCTGATTTCTGGTGTTGATGTGCGGTTACACTACAGCCCAAATGGGGTCCACCATGAGTGAGTTCTGCCATTGCTCCCCTGTCCTCAAGGTTGTGCTCTGGCTTGGTGAGGACCCCAGGGCTGGATCTTGTCTGGAATTGAGTGGGCCGAGCACAGCAAGTGTGAGCAGTTTCCACAGATGTGCTGGGAAAGGGATGTGCCCAAATTACTAATGACAGGAGTCTGATAGTTTTAGTCCCAAAGGAGAATTTGGGAGTTTAGAGGCCAAGAGCATCTCTCTCTTAACTGTTGGACCTGCTTTTCTACTGAAAACATCAACTGAGATGAATTGCTTTAGCCCTTTCTTCCTTTTTCTGAACTGTGCCCCAGGTTGAACTAGGAAAAGAAGGACTTTGAACTCACAGATTTTGGCCACTGAAGTTTAAAGTCTTCAAAGAAGTTATGCTTGGCAAGAAATGCAATATTTTAAGGGGCCATTTCATTGTTGCTGGTGTGCAGTGCGTGTGATGCCTGATTTATACCAAGGAGACTCCTGGAATGTGTGTCCTGGTGACTTCTTTCTTTCCAATTAACTTTAAAGAAATAAAAAGAGAGATGAAAGCAAGTTATTTGAATAATATTTGAAATGTATTTATTCTAGACAGGTTCACATTCTTTTCAAGAGTCCACTTTCTTCCACTTTTGGAATGGAGTCTTTTGCACCTCAGATTATTTGTCTTGTGATAGCATCCAGAGACTCTGGTCAGGATGGCTCCAGAGGGCTTGGGGAAACAAAATGGGTGAAATGCAAAGTAATGAGAGCAGTTTGGAGTGTATGCAGAGTTGGCTTGTGGCACTGAGCACAGGAACAGATCAACACAGAGCTGGAGCCTGGATGGGGAGGACCAAGTTCAAAGTAAAATGCCTGGTTTATTCAGTTTAGGTGGAGTGAATGAGGCTGAGAGGGCTGGCCCAACGTGTAACTGAGTGTTAGCTTAAGGATGGGGCTTTTTGTGGCCACATACAGTGCCTTTGCTTTTCTTTCCTGCAAGGTTTTGTTACAGAACAAGTTAATGGCAATAATTTTGGTTAGTAACTAATTCCTTGGAGCAAATATCTTGAAGTCAATTGAGTATCAGATGTTGTCACATATTACTTTGTTTTGGTGTTTGGCCACAAATAACTCATGACAATGTTTGTATTATAATACACCATAATTTACTTTAAGCAAGCATGTAATTCCTAAGAGACAGAGTGGCATTGGGCTTATGTGCTCTTTGGTCTGTTCTGTATTGAATCCAACACAATGGGTGCAGCTGATTGATTTAATGTCATCCTAAAAGAATTCACACAGACTGCTGGAAAAGAAAGCAGGCCATGGAAATAAATTGTAACTAAATGTGTTCTTAAATATAGGGCTGCAATCCACACAGATTGTGCATAATGTTATCGCCTGTTGAACTTTTTCAACTGTCTTGGAGCCTTAACCTCCTGTGGAATAAGAGAAAAAAAGGAAACCCAGTAGAGTAAATACCACTAAACAGTAAATTCTGTGAAATGCTCCTTTCATGTGAGACAGGTGGAAGTTCAGGATTCCAGTGCAGTTCAGGAGAAATGTGAGATTCATACTAAGCATGAAGGTATTCTGTTTATTGGCACAATAGTTTAAGTAAGAGTGAGAAATCCCATAAATCTGTTAAAATCTTTCTTCTAGATGGAGGTAACTTTTGGGGAATTTTCAAGTCTGCTGTATATCAAATCAGTTTGCTAGTTCATGGGCTGGGTGGCCAAAAGAGTCATGGAGCTGATCAGTACATTTAAAATAGGTTGGCCTGCAGTGATACACACCAGAGCTGACAATTGGTGCAAATTGGTACCTGTTCCTCTGAGCAGATCCTGACATGACACTAGCACTAGGTGTTGGTTTGTGTCACAGAAAAACGGATAGAAATCTGGTGTTTTGCTTGATAAGCCGAATTATCTTGGACACACATAAAGGGTTGATGCTTGTTCCATTAAAGTAGAGAAATAGCATACACAGTCACCTCTGGCTTGCACCACTTCCAGCAAACTGACTTTGTTTTGATTTTTGGAGAGGGTGTGTTTTTAAAGTGTCAGTTTTCAACTGAGAGAGGCTATTTACTTTTTATTTACTGGACAAACCATGTGATTCCTTGCATTAGGATGTTCATTAATTCTGCTTTGTTTTAACTATGTCAGAAACCTACTAAAAAGACTTCAGAAAAATTCCATGCCACATGTTTTAATGTACATTAGATGATTTATTTTATTCTATTTATAGCTTATTATATTTAAAATTATACTTGAATTCATTCCTGAATATGGGCTTAAATTAATCATTCTTATTTCAAAAACAATGGAAGTAACTTCATCCAGTACACAGAAGGATATCACTGGGCAAATGTAATGCTTGCTACATGGCTTTGCATGCTGCTCTTGAACTAGTACCTATGGCAACTCTAAATCACTTTATTCTGGTACAATTGTCCCCAGTGCTGTAATAGAATGTGCCTGTTAGGAAGCTTGCAGCCCTTGAATCCCACTGAGCTCTGGGGGGCTTTGTGTGAGCTTGAGGATCTGTGCCAAGGTGAACTTTGTTGCAAAGTGGAGGCTGCAGTGTTGAAAATGGAGAGAGAAGATGGGTTTGAGAAAATAAAATATGAATCCTCTTGTAGCATCTCCTGCTCAGGGAAATTACATCTTTGGGGCTGCAAGGGTTTAAGCAGGTTGTATTTCCTAGTCTTATAGCATTTAATTAAAAGATAGTTAGAAGTCGACTAAAGAGGCAAAACAAACAGAAATTTTGCTTACCCTGATGGGTTGGTGCAGGTTGATGTCATTTACCTTAGCGTGCCTGTTCTTGGAGAAACTGGTACCAATAAAATGAGTACCAGTGAGAAGCCAATTTATGTACCAGAAATGACTACATGTGTTACATAATTAGAATACCTGCCCCAGCTGCTGAAACCCATCGCTGCTGGGCCTGCTTTTAATCTAGCATCATCTCTTCATCTTACAGGATGAAATGTAGCTGGGGAGCCTTATGAGATCCAGATGGGAAGCCTGGCTGGAGGGCTGCTGGGGATGGAGACTACCTTGCCCCACTCTGAGCCAAGTGTACTGTGTGTCTTCGAATGATACCTTAATCCATGATAAAGACAGACAGCTCACTTTTCCAAAATCAAAACCATATTCATCAATGGTAGTCTCTTTCCAACACAGTACAGGCTACTGCTCTGAGAGATGCTGTCTGGAACAGCTTGATACAGGCAGAACTAGATGACTACACATGGATAAGATAAAATCATTCAGCTACCTAATAAATTAAGTTGAAAGATGTTCTAAGATGATACAAATTCAAGTACTAGCTTGATTTATTTTCCCAGAGGGATGTTTGCTCTACCTTTCAGTCACTGAATCCTGATTTATAGTGCATGTTTTTAGACTTGATTTTTCCTCCCTTTTAAAGAAAGAAAATCTTTAAAATATAGTTAGTTGACCTTGTGCTCTCTGTCCAGCTAGCTTCATACTGCTTAAATTAATACAACTCATTCAAAATGGTTGTTGAATGGATAGGTTTTTAAATCAGCAAGGATTCAGCTTTGGTAGCTAAATGTTATTCCTGTATGGTAGAATACAAGTAGAAGTAAAGTCAATAAACTCTAAAGGCAAATATATTAAAGAATTCTCATGCAGCATGATTTTCCTCTTGCCATCGAGGGAAAAGATTGTATTTTACACAGGAACTGAGATGTTTCCCTTTCTGTGGTCCTGTGTGGATTTAACTAAAGCAGCAACTAAGAGAAACAGGAGTTTCATAAAGAAGGCCTTGTTGATAATTATAGAGTGGTTGTAAGCATATGTTCATAGCCTTTATTTTTCTTGTTCAGAATTTTATTATGGATCTTTAAGTTTCAAATGATTCTTGATACTTTGCATGTGTGAGACAGATTCTAGATAAATAAACATAACTTATTATTTTGAGACAATACTTCAAATATATATTTTCAAGGGCGTGTTCTTTGTTTGACCACATATGACTCCTATAAATCTATAAACTGTTTTAAACCAGACTATCCGATTGTAAATAGGATAAGATGGAGCTAGAGGGAGAAATAAATACTTTGTCTAGTTAACAGTTCTAGTTTTATCAGATTGCCCATACATGGCACAGGTATAAATCATGAATTAGTTGTTCAAGGTTTTCATCATGGTTGGAGTTAAAATTAACCACAAAAGAATAAGATGTTACATTCATTTGCTAAATCAGGGGCTATATTTATATTTGCAGAAGTAAGAATCTTTGACAGCCATCTTTTGAACTGCATGATGTGTTTATCATCTACACATTCCATCAGGAGCAGAAATTGATTGAGGAAAATGTGAAACTTAGTTTACCAAATTCTGTCTACAAAGATAAAATGCTTCCTTGGCTAGGATTCTGCCTGTTACTTTTAAAATATCTGTTGAACTGAAATGGTGGGATTTTTTACAGCCCTGCACATCTGAACAACTTAGTGGTACAAGTAACCTTCAAAAGTAAGGTATTCATTGATCTGGAATAAAAACTTTAAGTAACCCCTCTTCTTTGCAGGTGACGTTTTCCTTTGGCAAACAATTTGTATTAAACTCACAGTGTTCTTCACACAAAGGCTATGATTGATACAGCCAGTACACTGTGTTATATACCATAGTACTCAAACCATTGTGTGTTGTGTATTATTTTCACAAACCACTGATTCAAAAGGCTGTGGACTTCAGAACAGCATGTTTTGAAACTTTGAAGGCTTAACAAAAGACACTCAATCCACCAGAAGGATGAATCTTATGGGCACAGTTTGTAGTGCTGCTGCCTGCAGCATTGGGTGGATATTCAAATATAAGAATCATAGTTCTGTTTTTGCTGTAAATTATTATGTCCACGTTTTGCTGGAACTGGTAGGAAAATTAATCATATCAGTCCTTTTTCTTCTTTTTATTTTACATTTAAAAGGTTAAGATTTCAGAGAGCTTGGCCTTAAGCTGTATTCCTTCTGTTTTGAACTGGTACTGTCTCCATTTGCATATGACACCATGAATTTCTTTGACTTATTATTTTAGTCAAGGAATAAGAAAAACATTCAAAGCCAACTGTAGGTTCTGACAAATAAAATTACTGATTTCTTACATCTGAAAAGCCAAGTACTCATGGTCTGGCTGGTTCAAATTTGTCTAACTGCAAAGGTGTTAGACTGCTCCTTATTCATGCTTCATTTAAGATTCCAACCATTTAAATAATGTTATCCTACTAGTATATACAATCCATTTATTTTATTACACATACTTTGTTATTTAATGCCACCCAGCGTTTTCAAGGTGGCTTAGATTAAGTAAAAGGGTAGCTTTGACTATTAACATCTACAACTTAAACCAGACCTGATAGAGTAAAGGGAAAAACATTAATCACAAGATGCCAGTCTCCAACAGTGGAACTTGCCCTTGCCTGGTAAGACAAATCCTGCAGGCTGGTAGAGCTTGGTTTTGGTCTGACTCCTCAGGATTCCTTGAGCAGCAATTGGCCTCCTGGATCTGCTGTACTGAGGCAGGTGCTGGACAGTGGTGCCCAGACCCAAACCCAGTGGTGGACTGCAGGCAGGGAGAGATGATGCCCTGTGGCAGCAGATCTAACAGTGGGAAGCGGCACAGCCTTGGGAGTAAGTTACTCTTAAACCTGAGGCAGTGCAGAAAGGGGAGCTGTGAATGACATCAGCTGTGGAGACTCACAGGACCAGAGCTAAAAATGGCCTGATTTTTTATTTGTAGCTGTACTGCCTATGCCTCAAAGAGATGTTTTGCAACGCTTAAGGCAATGATGAAAGCAGGAGGTGATGAAGACATTAGTTAAGTCTCTTCTCCATCTGAGTCAGTGTTCTCTGCCTGTCATTTGCTTCACATACAGTGTGTTTCATACAAAGAACCCACTTAGAGTGTATTGTTCCACAAAGAAGAAAGCTAAGCTTTTGACTCTCTAATCAACACTTCCTGAAGAGTTGCCAATGTCTCCTGATCAGAGTCATGATGTTTCTGCAATAAATCATGCCATTACTGACCTTAAACTTTCCCTGGACAAATGTCTTCCCTCCTGACAAGTGACATTTCAAACAGGAATATAAGCATTTAAGACAAGGACAGTGTGTTCTACAGAGCACATTCTTGGTTTTCTGCAGACAATAATCTCTGAATTACTTGTGATGGTAATTTTGGGGGATTTCATAATGCCTCAGTACATATGGCAGAATCCTGGATTTTTACCAAGAGGGTGTTATAAATAATAAACATCAGTAACATTGCCATCCACCGTAGCTAACTACTGTCTTGCATGCAGATTACTTTGTGCACTTGTATTGCACCCAGACATATACAAAGTTTAAATTTCTCTTGAAAACACTTGGTGTTTTGGTAACTAACTAAATGAATAAACATATAATCTTTCAGGAACTGGCAGAACAGCATCTAGTTCTCATTACCCTCTTTGTTTCTCTCCGCCCTTTGGCTCTCACCATAATTGAAGACAACTGCTCTGGCCACTCAGCTCAGCATCTGCAAGATGAAGTTATACATCTTCCAGACGTGGCACCCAGTTGCCAGCACTTTTCTTACCCTTTGGTATGAGCTTTGGGCCTCTGCTTTGGCCTCAGAGTCGTCTACCTGTCTCCAAGTCTGATGCTCTTTCAACCATGGTGCATAGGGCTGGATTCCTGTATTGCTCCCTGTCACACTACGGAAAAGGAAAAGAATGGGGAATGCTGTGAGAGACAATTACATCGAGCTAACGTGCTCATTTTATCTGGAAACATATCCAGAGCAATCTTGTTATTTCAGAGCTCATGTCAAGCTTTTTTCTGTGACAGAGATGCAAGCAGAGGAGTACTGTGCCATCATGTCATGGGCCAGAGTACCTGCATAGTTCTGTAAGAGCAGCAGTTGATTTTCTATTTTAAGTACAATGGTATTACCAGAAAACTGTTATTGCTAACATTTGCATAGAGCAGATTAGCTCTTTTAAGTGGCTTCATGCCACTAAGTAGGAATGTAACCACAATATAGCAGTTGGTCCACAGAGAGGAAAAATAACCCTTCAAACCCCTGGCACCAGTTCCACATTAGAGCTAAATTATTGTAGCAGATTGAAATGACAAGACTCGCATTTTCAAATGAGCATGTAAACAAATCATGTGCCCAGACTGGCATGGGGCAAGAATCCTAATTTCCACATATGCCTTGGGATTTGTGCACACACAAAAAAGCAATTAAAAAATAATTAGGCAAACAGTACATAATGCAAGACTGGAGGGATGAGTTTAATATTCTTACACCAGTAGTGTGTGAAAATACCTAAGAAAACTTTCAGTATCCAGTGTTTTCTCTAAGAAGTAGTACCAGGACAGCTCACCACAAATGCCCAAGGAAACCTGTTATGGCAAGTATACAAAGAGAATATATAGAGTGTATATAGAGTCTGCCTAGTCTAGAATATTTATGTATAAATATACTCTAGAATAGAGGCCTCTAAATAGACTTTTTTAGCTTTGTAGATGTGATGCAGGAGACTAGACAGTCTGCATTCATTGGACAGGTCCTTCCCTCTCTCAGCAGGTGGAACATGAGTTATCAGTTTGTCCTGGACTTCAGCAGAGCAAGTCATTATTTGAAACTTTCTTGCTGTTCTCCATTTCAGGTGATGTATCCAGTAGGATTGCTTTATGAACAGCTCTTTAGGGGGCTGTTAGGTGCAGGCAGCCCCACGGTGCTCTCCCACGTGCTTGATGACAGAAGCTGGATAACCTCAGTGAGGCTGAATGTGGCTGGCCTTTTGTCAGGCTGTGCCCAGCTGAGGCCATGGTATCCTGCTACACACTGGGAAGGGTTCTTCTTTGCTAGTAAATTCAGGCTTTGTAAAATTATTTTATCTTGCCAGCCATGAATGAAACAGGTGTTTAAGTGTTGGAGTTCTGCGTGTCCTGGAGCACGGGGTGTGTGGTGGGACACAGTGACAGCTGAGGCTGGATGATCAAAGGGTTGAGCCTGGCAATGGTGCCCTGCTGCCACCACAGCCAGGCTCAGCTGCAATGGGTGTAGCAGTTATTTGGGTGCAAGGCCAGTGCTGGGGCTGGTTGTACAGCAGCCTCAAATGCTAATTAGTGTCTTAGAGGTGGTATCAGAACTGTCTTATTTCCACTCTAACTTCATACAATTGATTTATATATATCTGAATCTTTGGTAACTGGCCAAGTTGAAAGCCCACTTTAAGGTGAAATCCATGTATTTTTCCATGTGGACCGTGTGTTGCAACCTGTGTTTTAATAGTTCACTAACATCTTGCTGTCTGATTTAGTTATCTGACTATATATTGATAAATTAATCTGATATTTATTGTTATAGTATCTGACTTTCAAATATGATGACGCTGTGCAGTAACTGTTCATGTGAGTTAGTAGAAAACCATGAATAGGGGATGGGAGCTCCATCAATCTGTGTCTAAGCACAGATGAAGTGACTGACCCTGATCCAAAGGCCTTTCAGCTCAGCAAATTCAAGAGTTGTACTCAACCGCTCAAACCTGGCTTATGTCTCATATTTTTGCCTTTTATTTTTCTATTTTGGGCAAGGCTGAACAGAAAGTTTTTGCTGTTGGTTAAGTGTATATGGATATTTTCACTTCCAGCCCAATTGCTACCTGTGTTACAATGCACATAATAATAATAACTCTTTTAAAAGAAAAAAATGGAAAAAAATCCTCTTCCCCACCCCTGTCCCAAACCATATAAAATGTCATGGGGTGGCTTTTCCAATAACATCTTGAACTTGTGATTCTGCAGTGTTGTCTCTGAGCCATTAATGAAACCCATATTGCAGGCATGGTCTTGAAGTAATGGAGGCAGGAGAAAGCAGCTGTATTTCCTATCCTCTGGCTCTGTGTTTTTCATTATGTTCTCTCTTATTTTTGTTTTGGGGTATATTTTCTGGAGCAAACAATCTTCCTGGGAATGGTCTGCTGCAGAGACCGGGTTGAATGCCTATTGCTGGCTCTCCCAGGGGTGCCAGATGTGAGACTGAAACCTGTTAAGCAAAGCACCAAGGTGCTCGTAAAGGAGGAGCAGCATTTTCTGGGGGTGAAAGTTCTGGCACAAGTATTTGACTGAATGACTGTGAGCATTGTTACTGAAAAACCAACCCAACCAGCATGATACTCCCAGTTAGCCTAATAATCCTAGTACTTTACATAGCTGATGATCACGACAGGTTTATTCCCTCTCAAAATGACACATTGGAATAATATTAGCTAACTGTCTGTAGCCGGCTGGAGCGTCTCCTTCCAGACACATAATTGGTACTGTCACCTCTCATGTTGTATGGTATGCAAAGCTGATGCCTATGAATTTTGCCCATATGTTTTTTAAGTGCACTGGAGGCAGTCAGCCTTGAATTCTGAACAAATAGTGATGGGTCAATTAATAACGGATTGGAAAAGCACGAAATTAAAGCTGTTAGAGTGCATACATTAGCAAGATGGTTTTTCAACAAGCTGTCAGACAGCATATGTAAGAAAAGTAAAGCTACTATGGTAGAGACAAAGAGGTTGCACTTAGATAACTAAAGCACAACTCATCTTTGATCAGGTTTGAAGAACTGGATTCACTTTGCTTCTTCCTTACTTCATGCAATTTATGTCTATCTAGAGATATTGTAGTGGGGCAGGGGGTTGAAGCTCATATGGACAAAAGAGCTCTAGAGAAGGGTTTAATCCCCTTCAGCTTTCTGTAGTATGCAAACAAATCTTCCCCCTAATGAAAGACTGCAAAACTGAAAGAAAATTATTAGACACCGAATGCATTTTTAAAGGATCAAAATAATATAGGCACATAACTGCTTGGTTTTTTTGGCTCCCTAGTAACTAATTTCTCCCAAAATGTATCTGCACATTTGTAATGCAAAATGTTTTACTTCACATTAATGTAAGAGTGTTTATTTATGCAGCTTCATTTCCAATAAAAGCTATGCTTTACAGTGCATCATGCAGAATGACAGCCGTGCACTGAATTGCAAGGTCACGCTATAGATCATACTCACTCTGCCAAACACCCACTAAGGAATTTTGGAGTAAGCTGTAATAAGGGGCTGAGCAGTGAGCAGAGCCAGAAACAATACAGGTTAGAAAAATGTTTGGTTTATTTAGTGAAAGAAGAAAGAGTTTGACTTATTAGGAAGCCTTTTCCTACTGTATTCATTCTGGGTCCAGGTCCTGGAAAGAAAGCTTGGGATGGAACTTCCTGGAGCTGACCATAATCTGTCCTCAGAGCCTCATGCGTCTTCCTCTGAACTGAGGGTATGGGGTGTGTTTGAAGATCTAACCAGCAGTTTATGCTCTGAACTGTTACTTTACCAGACCCTCTCCTTTTTCCATTTCGTATGTGAGGCTACACGTCTGGTGAAAGGTGAAGTGTCATCCTCTGCACATAGATTAGGTGTGTGCTACTGTGCAGCTGAAAGCAGTGGGTCTAAATGTTAGGAATGCTTTATTCCAGATGTTTGCAGCAGTAATTTGTCCTCCAGAAGAAAAATTTGCCCTAGGACAGAGAGGGTGACAGAAGTAACAATGCACAGTGCAACCACTGTATGGGTTTGTGCATTTTCTATCTGTGGAAATCATTTGAAGATAACATGTCTAGAAGGCCAAGAAGTGTCGGAGCCAGTGTGGCAAACAGCTTCTCTTTAGGAAGGACACAGTTTTCAGGCCCTCTTTCAGATGTGGGACAAGAGAAGCAGCACCAATTATGAAAGCAGGGGGGCCACAAGAGAAGCTATTGTCACAGCCACACAAAACAGGAGGGCAAAGTAGAATTTCACTATGTCAGGCTGTTCTCCAGATGTTGTTGGTGAGCTGTACCTAAAGCATTGAGTATGCCTGCAGTAAACTAGCCTTGCAACAGAATCAAAGCTGAGCAACAACATATGGTATTCCCCAACAGACACAGCTGGTTATTTTGAGGGGGAATAGAACTTGGTGTGGTTGTACTGCCTGAGGGGGTGCGTTTTGGACAGCACAGAGGTGGTGGTGCCATTTTAGAAATCTTCCTTTTTCTTTGTGCTTTACCAGCTTATTTTCTGCAGAAGAAAGAAACTGGTGATGAAGTGAGAAACATGCTTGGTACAGACCAACTTATTCATCTATTTATTTATGTATTTAGATGCAGAGAAAACAGGAAACTCATTTGCAGCAATGAAACAAATTGGCAGCAGAAGACATCTCCAAGTCTCTCTTACTGACTTTGACAGGGCTGCCTGCTCCTTCAGACATGCTTCATCAGGGCTCTCATAGCACTGATCTGTTGACCAGAACTTCAGTTTGTTATTGTGTCTTTGTCACATTTCTCTGGGTGGTTGTTATCATCAGGTGCCATTGTAACATGGGATTGATGGTCCCAGGGCCTTGTCCCACTGTTGGCAGCACAAACCACCAGTCTGAATTCCTCATGCAGGGGACTTGGTGTCTGCACTTAATGCAAGTGTTCCTGATGTATTTGCCTGAATATTGTCATCGTTTTCAGATGAAGTGAGGTCACTCAAGAGTGAGAAATGGAAAATTGAGATAGAGACAACCAAAACAGGGTGTTAAATTGTTGGTGATGAAAGTCCATAACAATAGAGAAGAGGTGGACATAAGTTTGTTTACATGGGTCCATGAAAGTGCTAAGTGAATTGTGTAGTGTATGCCGAGGAAGGCTGGCTCTTTCACCCTGAACTTCAGCAAACCTAAGAAATAATGATATCAGTGGCCCAAAGTGAGGGAATTTCACGAAAGTATGTTCTACCTCACCCTTTCTTGCTATTGTAGTCCTTCACATCTGCTGCACATTACAGCTGTATGCTTCTGATCACAGCAGAGTCTCCAGGGTGTTTGTTAGAGCAGGTCAGTCTCTCATTCTCCCTGGTCAATGTGCATCTCCACTCCTCTCACACTGCAGTGCTTGTCTTCTGTTTGGAGCCTTTCAGTCTCATCATGCAAAAGGGTTCTGTTTATACCCAGCTGAAGAGAACTTCACAGTGCTGTTGCTTTTACAGTAAACATTGCTGCCAACAGTCTGGCTCAAGGTTTATTGACAGCTCTTCATGGAATCTGTCATGTTCTTGTTCCAGCCTACCAGATGACTGAGGACTACAATATCAGGTCACAGCTTTGCTGTTTTAGCCTAGTCATGCTCAGGCAGATTATCATTGTGTCTACCAAGATTTTACATGAAATAATATTTGCAGCTTAACACACTGAAGATATTATCCAAACTGTCTGGCAATACAAGAAACTTTTGAGAAAGGGCAACCTCTGCTCTTTGTGCAGAGCTGGTGTCGCAGATCCATGCTGCAAAAATAGCTGCATTTCTCTCCTGGACCAGACATTGTGGACCACATCGGGCTGTGACATTGCTCCCTCTGTGTTCAGCACTGGTGAGGCCTCATCTTGAGTCCTGTGTCCAGTTTGGGGCCCCTCACTGCAAGAAAGGTACTGGGGTGCTGGGCAATGTCCAGAGAAGGGCAACAGAGCTGGTAAAAGGTGAATAATTTGAGGAGCAGCTGAGGGAGCTGGGGTTGTTTAGCCTGGAGAAAAGGAGGTTCAGGGAAGACCTTGTCACTGTTTACAACTACCTGGAAGGAGGGAGAAGCCAGTTAGGGGTCAGCCTCTTCCTCCAGGCAACCAGTGACAGGACAAGAGAAGATGGCCTCATGTTGTGCCAGGGAGAGTTCAGGTTAAACATCAGGAAGAATTTCTTCACTGAAAGAGTGGTTAGGCATTGGAATGGGCTGCCCAAGGGAGTGGTGGAGTCACCATTCTTGGAGGTATTCAAGAAATATGGATGTGGCACTCAGTGCTTTGATTTGGGTGACATGGTGTTCAATCACAGGTTGGATTTGATAATTCTGGAAATCTTATCCAATCAAATGATTCTAAGATTTTATGGGCATTGCCCATCCCACTGCTGAGCTGTCTATTAATGTGTGATCTATCAAGATTAAGGCTGATGTTAGTAGCAGTTGGATCCTTCTCTGATTTCAAAAGCAGTTAAAAAGTTATTGTTGATGAGCTTGTCAGTGTGTACAAATCAGTGTCTGAACTTCAATGTTTCACTGGGACTGGTGCTCTTGCACAATGTGTGAAGCAAAGGCAGTTAACATAGTGTGGTAACAGCCTGTGTACTGGTTAGGGATGGGTGGCTCTTGCTACTAGAAGTTTCCTTTGGAGAAAGAGTTTTTCTAGAAAGATTCGTGTTTAAGTCAGTGGTTACTGCTGTAATTTCATTACCTCTTAGTAAATGAAGAAAAAGTGGATCTGACTGAAACTGAATGATTGCTTTCATTGAATTCTTCTTTAATTAAAGCTCTTACTGCCTTCATGCTGTTTTGATGGCATAGCATAGTTTAGATTTTTACACTGAATGACAGGAGAATGGAGAAAAAAGAGGAAATGTTTATTTAATTCATGCTATAGAATGTAATGACAAGAGATTGTTTCCATACGTACTGTTTTTATTGACCTTTTAACATTTGGAAATGTCAGGAAATACCATTACTGTAGGTCTATCCAGCTTTAATGCTACAATAACTTTAAAGCTATTCACAAAGGAAATTATTATACATTGCCTGAAACAGTGAAGGTGTATGCAAGCATGCACACAGATCTCTCTTTCTCCCTTCCTGCCAAGTAGATCTCTGTGGTTGCGTGCAGTCTCTGTTAAAAATGCAACTTTTGTGTCCTTGCAATTTTGACTTTACCAGACTTACTGAGACAGCAAATGGGCATGTTTCTGGGAAGTTTAAGGAAGCTTAAAATAATGTATGATGCATTTTGAATTACAGTGATTAGATGTTTGCCAAAATTTCACAGGCTCTCCAAGCACAGATATTAATGTTTGCTTGGTTTAAGTTGTTTTGAGAGGGCCTGTTGAGATTCAGGGAAGTTGAAAAGCTGGTACTTGGGTCTATGCATGTTGTCTTGCCTTTAGAACTGAGGAAGAGGTTACAGTTATGACTTTGATACTCAGGTCCCCAGAGCATGGTAACAGTGCTGGTGAAGCAATGCTGTCCCTGGCTCTGTGAGCAGCACAGCTCACAGTTGTGTGGAGTTGTGTGTCACGGAACAGCCCCAGGGGCAGCTGAGCATGGCAGGACATTGTTACCTTGGACAGCACCAGGAGAGAGAGTGGTTTGTGGTGGCCCCCTTGTCTGCCACAGAAACACATCAACAGAGAGACCCAAGAGAAAGTGATTAACATCAAACACGTTTCTTGTCAGATTCTGGTTTGAGAGGGATGGGGATTTTGTCCTTTGGTTAGAAAAAAAGAACACAGTAGCTGATGAGAATTGACTCTTTCCCCTCAAAATCTCAGCTGAGGGCTTCAAGTACTAAACAAAGGAAACTGAAACCAACCAACAGAAATATATTTATTTGAAAATATTATAAAGTGCTAAAATTAATACTGATAATGGGCATAATTATTGCATGTTTTACAGAACCAAACCAATAAAATGTTAGGGAATTACCTTCCATTTTCTGGGGGAGGAAGCTCTTCTGTCTCCAACAGAATCACAGTCAGTTGTGAAACTGGTTGATTTTACTTATCACATGTATGATTAAAAAACCAGTGATAACTCAAAACACTCAAATAGAAATGCCTTCCACAAAAATTGTAATCTGAACTAATGAGAAAGCATAGTTGCTGCCACTTGACAAGCTTAATTTGATTTCTGAACAAAGCAGTTTTGAAATACAGTAAATGAGTAGTAATTGTCAGGTGTGATTTATTACCTTGCAGAAGTTTGGAAATGAGAACTGTGAAAAATGCCTACTTGAAAGTACCAACCAATCTCTTCCACTGGCTGGAGATCAATATCACAGCTGAAGTTTGTATGGATTGTTCCAAAGAATAAATTTTAAAGGATTTAGATTTTGACAGAATTTGTTCATATTCATTTGTACACAGGATTTTAATTATATATACATATATATATATGCATTTTCATATCTATAATGTCATTCATACAGAGTAATCTGACTACGCTGGCTTCCTTTGCAATTCATTTGCATGATATCATTATAAACATAAGTTATGTTCCGGATATATTTACCAACAGGCTGAATTTAGGTGTATCAGTCATACTTTGCGATGTGTTTTAAAACTATGGATATTATTAAAAACTTTGAATGGTAGTGGATTATCCTCATAATGATTTAAATTGCTTTGTTTGTTATTCATTACATCTGTTAGAGAAAAATCTAAATAATCTTTAGAAAGTGTCAAAAATAAATATCTTTGGTGGTCTTAGTATTTGTGCATATAAACTTATAGTGTGGATATGTGGATACTCACAAAAATACACATATGGGATTCAGCTCTGTGCTTGGTCTCAGCCAGTTGAAGAAATTTCTGCTACATGTGGATAGCCAGTTTTCACAGTTGTTGTTTCCAAAATTTTGTGAAGTTGTAAACTATACCTGACAGTTTGGACTGATGTAGTCATGCTGTCTCTATGTTAGTAGCTTGCATGTGCTTTATTACTTGGCTGCGTAATTATTTATGGTCTTTAAACATAAATTCAGACACTGTGATGTGTGTGAACACTAACAGACATGCTTCATTTAGAGGTGTAATGGGCTTCCAAATTATTACATGTGATTGCTGGCAATATCTGTTGTATTTCTGACACCTTTCCCATCTTCATATTGGAAAAGAACTTTCCATTATTTTCTAATCTGGTAGTTTTCTGATGAATACAATTAAGCACAAAAACTTTAGACTTTAGTACACCTGATAATCAATCTGGTGGTGACCTTCTTTGAGGTAAGATTTTGTACAGGTTTTTCTGGTTGATTTTTCATTTGTGAAGGATAGACGATTTATTGGCCCAGGTTGCTGCTGCTAGTGCCTAAAGCAGAAACAGTCCTTCAGTGTGTTGGCCTGTTGAGAGTCCCCATGTGCTAGGACTGGAGTGATTCCCAGGATGGGCCTCCTGCTGCAAGATGACCTAAAGGGAAACTATATAAAATAATTGCTTGGTGTAGATGTCTGGTATTCCTTGTGAAGGAAGCTAAAAGTTGGGGTAAGCCTCTGGAGCCCTCCAAATCAGACAGGCAAAGTTTGAAGTTGGGTCATTTATAGCAGAAGACATCTGAGATAACTGCTGGGCTAGAGACAGGGGGAGGGAAGGAAAGAAGACAAACCCACCTTCTTTTCCCCTCTGGGAGCCAGTTGATGAACCTTTGCTTCCATATGTGCCCACACTACTGTGCAGATTTGCAGGAGCTGCAGTAGATATTTAATAACAAATTTTGTCCTGTTTTGCCTGCTTCAAATCAAGAGGCCCTTTTTTCCTTTGCAATCTGCTGAACTGAGCACTTGCTTAGCCATTTTTACAGCCTTGGCAATAGTT
Source organism: Alaudala cheleensis (assembly GCA_013398995.1). NCBI lineage: Eukaryota > Metazoa > Chordata > Aves > Passeriformes > Alaudidae > Alaudala > Alaudala cheleensis. Next base: position 612,859 of record VWYE01009047.1, on the reverse strand, counting down.
TTTGTAAAACGGTGCCCAATTTAGGTGAGGTAACTGCAAAGCCCTTAATTCCATAGAACAAGTACATATCAAGCAGCAGATATATGGGTGAGGTTATCTAAATAGCAGTAGCCTTCAAAGGGTCACAAAAGCTAATATATTTGAGGTACTGAGGCCTTGGTTTTGCAAAAGTGTCAACAAAGTCTGCAGCTGGCTGTGGTGGCAGGGACTGAAAGTCAGTAATCCACAATGAGGTATCAGTCACGAAGCATGAGGCTTACTCCCTCCTCGCCTGCACTCTACTTGCTAGTGGAAAAAAAATAATCCTGCCTCTATGGCAGAAGCTTTGGTCAAGACCTGAATGATCCTCAGGCACAAGTGCTAGGTGCTAAAAGAGAAAAATGTGCATGATTTGATGCATACATATAAGCAATGAGTGCAGTGTTGAAAATTCCTGGCTGTGGGTCAGTTCAGCAAAACATTTGGACAACATTTCCCTGAACTGACGTTTCTTCGTCTGGAAATCCAAACTGGTGATAACAATTAGTTGTTCCCTTTGCTTCTGTCCTTCATTAGAAATCAGGGGTGGGGAGACTGGGGGGGGTGGGTGCAAGGGAACAAATGAAAAACAATCAATCATTTTCAAACCTGTCAGAAGGTGAAGGTCAACCTAAATTTAAGCCATGGCTTATGGTTGATTTGTATTTGATCTGAACCACCACACATCCCTCAGACTTTAATACATCCTGGCAATCAGACGTTCCAGGGCTGCGTTTTTCCCATCACTTGCCAGAGAGCGACAGGGTGGCTCCTTGCAGAAGGCTTTAAGGAACAGAGAAAGACAAGAGGTCATCAGTGACCACTAAAGGATCAAAGACAGGGAAGCTGGGTGGTTTCATACAGTCAGTCTCCTATGGAAAATTATTTTATATTGCTCAAAGTCCATGTCTGGTGCAGTCCATTGTAACTGCTTTTATAAATATCCTGACTTGTTCAGAAATGCAGTAAAAGGCTTTCATCCCAGCCCATTCAACTTAAAAAATGGAAAACAAAATCCTCTTAATCCCTCCTTGGATCAGCCTACACAATGAAGTAGCCAAACTGGTAGTCACAGAATTGCTATGGTGCTCAGCCTGCTGCGATTCCTCCACTGTGTCCTTCTCAGATCACCAGTAGGATCAGTCATTCTCTATTAGGTTGGAAAAGCTCAGAAAATAAGAACAAGAAAAATGCTAAATGTGCTGTGGAATTTCATTCCACTTCTATAATGAGCTTAGCAAACCCTCAAGCAGAGAATACGTAATTTTAAACAGATTTTTAAGTAGCTTTTTTGTCAATTCTCTTAGAAGAGAAGCAGAGCCAGATGATGATGCCTTTTTAGGAGCTGAAGCAGGGGCTTGTTGGGCTTGATCCCCATGGTGCTGACTGCCCCTGGCTTCTCCTCCCATGGGCTAAGCTCTTTATTACGGGGCTGGTAAGGGAGTTTCAGGGTGCTCCAGCTCCTATCTATAGTGCAATGGTGGCAACACAAGAACTCCTGGTATTTGGGCATGGAGGCAGCCAGCTGGGCCTTGCAAAGGATCTGGCTCCTTTTTGCAGGAGAATGACATTGCACAGCTGTAACTGTAGTTTCAATAATTCCTCCACCATCTTCAGCTGCATTTAATTCCCCCCTTAACAAGTGTCTGCTTTGAAGGAAAAGATGCAAAAAGAGCTTTTCTATTATGGGATTTCTTTTGGACACCTTAAACAATGGCTATAAAGTAAGGAGGAGGATTGCAACCCAAGCCCATCACATCTTTTCTTTGTTCTTAATCTCGTTTGACTGGTAACTGCTCAACAGAGCAATAAGAAAAGCATTTGAAGAATCCCATCAATCCAGCGCAGATTTTTAACACAGGCCAGTCCAATTAGACTATTATGGGTGGCCAAAATAAGATCCCCATGCTCTTGAACAGTCACATGAATAAAGTACTGGATGATCGTGCTGTGCTGAGCATTTTGAAGCCAAAAGCAAGAACATTTCTAGTCTCAGTTTCTGTCTAGAGAAGCAGACAACATGGAAAGGATCTGCTGCTCTTGATTTAAAAAAATAGAGCTGGAAATGTAACAGATGAAACCATTAGTTTAATTCACTTGAAAGCTTCTGCTTTGAGGAGAGCTATGCCATATTGTTCTGTACAAGGACACCAGATTAATTGCCTTTTCTCTCCTTCACCTTTTATAGTGATGCTGCACAAATGGTATCAAGCTGACAGAGAAAATTATAAATATACTGTGGCTGCAATTTAGCAGCATTAATCACACAAATTTAGTAGTTTTAGATGGTAGTAGGTCATCCATTAGCTGAAAAGTTGACAGTAGTAGCATAGAAGCCTGAGTTCAGGCCTCATCTTCCCCTTTCAGGCAATCTATTTCTTTCTCGGCAAAAACATCTGGTCATTTAAAAACTGTAATTTTCATACATTTTAGCTAACAGTGGAATGTTGAAAAGCTGTTCTGAAAAACATAGTTCTTTCCTGTGCCAAACCAGTTGGCCTAGAGTTAGCAAATGTTGTTATAAATCTTCCCTCCGCTTTTTCAACAGCTCTAAAACTGCAGAATTAAATGCTTCATAAAGACTAGCCAGTGGATGCAAGTTAGTATGCTGAAGAAGTTGAGCATGCAAAGCCCACAAAACCTTTTGAATGCTACCCCAGTCACCCCACAGAGTACCCAAGCTACCTCCCAATCCCAAGGAGATGAAGGATCCTTTGGTTTTATTTCCCTCTCCTCAAGCATGGCTTAGTGTAAGCCTCTGAAGTATAGTTGCACTGAGAAGGCTCAGAAAAAAAATAACAAAACAGAAAACCTGCCTTCTGTCACATGTATCCTCTCTTCTATTAATGTGTGTCACTGGAGATGGTCTTTCCTATTACTTGTTCTCCAAATTTTACCCCAGCCTTGTGTGTAGAGTAATAATAAGTAGTAGGCTGAGGGATTTTCCACCACACATCTCATTTATTTGCCCAAAAGGAGAAAAAAATCCAGAGAGAAACAGCAGCACAGCAATTTTTGTCAACCCAAAAGAATTAGCAATATGAACTAATGAGATAATTTTTTTACCTTTCCATTGTAAATTTCATGCAGAGGGAACTGAGAACATCAGAGGGTGTCAGCTGCCATGCTGCTTTGTCCCACCAAACAACTGCACAGTGTGGGAATGGCAAAGCCAACTTCTTCCTTCCCCAGCAGATACATAATGACATGTGTCAAATGCAGGAGAGGGGGTTCTGGAAGTGCTCTACCCCCATGGATCCTATGGTACATGGCGAGGGTGTGCTGCACACAGACCTGCTTTGGTTGGACACCTTGTTCTGCCTTAGGCATAGCAATGTAAAATCCCACCTCCCCTCCCCACACAAACCTCCTGGCTTCAGCTCTGGAGGCTGGTGCAGGAGAGGTGCCATCCCACATGCTGTGAAGGTTCATGGGTCTGTGTTGCCAATGCTCTTGCTGTGGCTCAGTGGTGCTATTTTAAAAAACACACAGGGAAACAAGGTGACCTATTCAATCAGTGCAGGGGTCTTGGTGTCCTGAAAATTCAAGAATTATTGAGACTCCAGGTCTAAGCCAAAGCAATTTTTTTAATTAACAGTCTGGTTTTGTGGTCCTGAGGAGGACAGAAGGAATGGAATGTTCTCTGCTACTGAGTCCTGACGTGATAACAGCGCTCACCCAGAGCAGCAGCCCTGGGACAAAGCAAGAGGAAAATACTGGCTGCATGTTGTATCTTCTCAGAGCCATGACAAAATTTCTGGTCAGAGGCAGGCAGCTGTATTTCAGAAAAGCCCAGCAGACCATAATAGTTTTTAAACATATGGAGGAGGAAAATTCAAATTGCTCATCTGTGTGGCAAATCCCAAACAAGTACTTGGCTGCCAGAAATGCTGGGGTTCTCTCTCTCTCTCATGCTCATCATCTTCAATTACAGCTGTTCTGCTTTGTGTAAGGATTAGACAGAGTGAAAATTAAAACTGAACTGCTAAGCTGCAAGCTGAGTGTCTGTCTTTGGAGCTGTTCACAAGAGGCACTAGTCAGTAAACAACTATTCTCTTGCTCAGTAGAAGGAGGCAAAGACTTCAAAACCCTTCATTTGACGAAGAACAGGGACTTCAATATGTGTCTTCCTCAAAGTAGGTATACAGCCTCAAAACTGGTGTTCTGGAGGAGAGATCTTGCAGGCTCATTTTTTCTGTTTCTACATAAAGTATGAAATAACCATCTTTTCCTCCAGAGAAAGACATTTTTAGATCTCCCTAAAGTAACAGATGCTGGGAACCTGAGCAGGACTTTTTGTCCAGAAGACCGGAACCAGTCACACATTATGTTAGGAAGAAGAGTCATGCAGGAAAGTTATTTTTGGCTCCTTCTGCCACTCCTTAATGTAATGTCTAGCAGCCTGGTACCTAAGCCACTGGCCTGGGATGCTCAGCACATGACAGTGAGACACCTCTTGCGGAAAACAGCACCAGCAACAAAAATTGCCTGTTTCTTAAGCCTGATATTATGATTTGCTTTCAGACAGATTCCCTCAGCTCAGCCAAGGCCTTCTCCAGTCTTAAAGCTATCAAATAGACAGATAATACCCACCCTTGGCAGGACCAAGAAATAAAGGTACAGAAAGAGAGGTGTGAGTCCCAGCTGTTGGCTGGACAAGCTTTCAGGCTCACGTTTCAATAGCGTCCATGCGGAAAAACACTTCTTATTTCCAAGTCCTTCAGCCAGTCATGGTTAAATTGCAAAATAGCTCCTTATGAGCCAATACCTCTTGTCATGTGCTGTCCAGGAATGTGGAAGCCCATTCAATTTCTAATGGAAATGAATTGAGCAATACCATTTGCCTTCCTTCAGTCCAGAGCTCTCAATGCACAGACAATGAAATGGCAGAAGGGCCTCTCATCCTTCTTTTCTTCTCTGCCTAAGTCTATGAAGCCTTTATGCCTGTACAAACCAGTATAAAATATTATTTTGCTGTCATGGTGGTGCTTTACATCAAAACTACACAGATACAGGGTGACTTTGCAAGCTGTAAGTTAGATGGGAGCCAGAGTTTTGGTTGCCTAAACAACAGATCGCCACTTTGCAGACCTGACCATGCAGGAGAGGGAGAGGTATCTGTAAGACATCTGTTATCCAGTCCCCCCCAGACCACACTCCAACCCCTCCACTCTGAAGGGTGATGTTCAAGGCAGTAGCAAAGTTATTTCAATACCACAAACAGATCTGACTTTGGTTTTAGCTTGCCACAAATGTAATTCCCTTCTATCTGAAATAGTTACCCTGTTCTTTAGCACTGATGGACTTTCTGCATGTTTACCTAAAGTGTGATGACATTGAGGCTGATAGAAAATTTGTTTTTCTTCTCGTCCAACCCACCTTTGCCTTTGCCAGCAGTAGCCACCAAGGATTCCCTTCCTTTTCCACACACTGCTGTTCTCTTAGAAGTAAGGTGTCTGCATGCTTTATAACCAGAAGACCTGTATTGAATTTTAGAAGCTGTGTTTGGGAAGTGTGGATTTTCCCCCCCTCTCCAGTGGCTGTAACCATTTATAGCTGTGTCTGTGCTGTGAGAGCTGTGCTGCACTCACCCCTTCTGGGCTGGGGTTTGCTGGCTGGAGCTCAGGGCTGGCAATCACACAGCCTGCAGCCAGAACAGCCAAGGAGCAAGAATTTAGAAAGCTACTTAACAAAGAGATCGCATATGTGCGGCTCAACCTGAGGAATGAACAATTGCTTTCCTGACTGCTCTGAAAGGGGGCTGCTTTATTTCAGTATCAGAAAAGAGATTCTGGCTTTCTCCCCAAATTCTGGCAGAGCAATCCTTCATTAGTGACGCTGTGTGGAGACTTGTATCAGCCTCAGAGCAAACTCAGCTCCTTCAGCTTCTTGAGCACATCCCTGATCACGGCAGTTTTCTTTTAATGCTCTCCATGAGCCATGCAATGGCTCTCACTGTTGGTGGGACAGAGGAAGAGGAGAGCCCTTGCTTGCATCCCAGCAGTGTCAGTCAGGATGATCCAGGGAGGGGGGTCTCATGTGTTGCAAGGAAGGTGTTGTCACTCCTTTCTCCCATTTTTTCAGCCATTTCTTCAGTTTGGCCTTCTATAGAGTGCAAAACAGAAACTTACCCCACCTGCATGGACAGAGGACATGCAACAAAATCTATCAGAGTCAAGGGAAGGAAGTGAAATTCCTATTTTTCATTACATTTAAACCTGTCACTTTAAGACGTGCTGCTGCTTCTCTCCCCCCTCTCCCAGCTTTGTCTGCTGCTCCTCGGGGCAGCTTCTCACCTAGAACAGGACACACAAGTGAAAGTGGCCTCAAATCCCAGGAATGAGCTGGGATTTTGTGCACCCTTTTTGTGCATATCCTCCACCTCTGAACCCCTTGCTGCAGAGAGCATCTGTTGTATGGCTAATGCCCTGTGGTGGGGTCTTGTTTATGGCCAAAGCTGCAGGAGATACTACTGTAACATGTCAGTGAGAAGGGGCCCGTGGTGGCTGCAAAAAAAGTTGTAAGGATATTCTCTCTGCAAGAGGGGTTGAAACAGTAAAGAAAGGACTGGAGGCTGAATGGGAAGAGACAGATGAAGTTGTGCATTCAGAAAGCGCTGGAGCCCTTGCAATGAGCTCAGATTGCTTACAAGGCATTCTGTGCAAACTGTTTACAAAGGCCCAAAGCTGAAATTATGATGATGCCAGCAATATTAACTTAACCATTAAAGTTTGCTGCACTGGAAGTATTTTATGCCTGTCAAAATTTACCTTCTGCTCTAATACACTTGAAAGACTTACAGGAATAAAAATAAAATTACTTTATTATTTTTGTTTTATTACCCTATTCCTCACCACAAAACCAAAACCAAACCAAAACAAAACAAAAAACCAAAAAACAAACAAACAAACAAACCAAAAAAAGAAAAATCTGCAGAGGTCCTGCACAGAAGTTAGTCTCGTATCATAATTATGCTTTCACTGATGAATCTGTGTAAGTACCTGTAGTAACTAAGCCTGGCTATGCCATTCAAAGACTTACTTCCATGCTTTCTATGGCAATCCGACTTATTTTTCCTTACAATGACCTATAAGCATTCCCTAAATCTAAATGCTGTCAGACACTGTAGAGAGTGTCTGCATAGAAAGAAAACCCAAACCAAAGAACGAGGTAACTCTCTCAGCAGTTGTACCACAGACCACACAGTTTTATACAAAAAAAAGAAAGCTGAGTAAACAAGCATTTAGGAACAAGTAGTATTTGCACTGTAATAAAAAACATACATAGTGCCCTCCCACCCCCCTTCAAGCATGAAGAAATTGTTAATTATCTGTGTTGAATGGAATTAAGCAAAAACTGTAATTTTGATGTTGTTTTCTTCAGGCAGGATCACCCACCAGAGGATTTAATTGCTATTTGAGCCTTACTGGGGAGATGCTGAAGGGCTCACGCTGCAGCACAGTATTTTTATGTATTTTTATTAGACCAGCATAGTGGGGTCACTGTTGCTGAAGGCTTAATTTTATTCCACTCAAAATGTCTTGGGGCAGGAAACTTCAGGTCTGGTCTCACTGCACTTTGCAAAAGGCAGAACACAATTTGCCATCAGAGATTACTCCCAAGCTGGACAGCAGCACAGTTAGACTTGGAGCCCCTTTGTGCAGGAAGCACAGAGATGATTTTCAATACTGGTTTTCAGGTACCTGCCCTCTCCCATCTGATGAAAGCAGTATTTTACTTCAGTTGACTTGTCCTCAATTTGTAGAGCTCAAAAATAAACCCCTACTGTAACTGGATCTTCCCCAGGTAGCAAACAAGTCTCTCAGAAAATAAACATTTGTAATTTTCCTCGGCTGCCGCTGGATGTCAGTATGTCAGTGATTGCTGGACTTTAGGAGTGGATTTGGTAAAAAAAAACAAAGGACAGCATTTTCAGACCTGCCTGAGCCTAACAGGATCAGAACCAGGCTCTGCAAGGGAAAACAAATTATGGGGCAGCCAAGCTTGGGACCAGAGGAGCTGTTTCTTCTCAGACTGCATTGCTGCCTTTGCACCCACTCATGCTTGTAAGCACTCATTTGTAAAAACATATTTTAAGAGAGGTAAGAGACTGGTGAAAATGAGGTGCTCTTTCAGCTAATAGACACATTAGAGTTCAATGGTCTCCATATGATCTGCTCAGTTTCAGGCTCATGAAAGCTTTTCAGAAATTGTGATCTCAAAACATGGCATTGGCAGATGGAAAAAAGGAACCCACCAAGAAAGGAAAGTCCATTAATTAATGCTGAGTGACCCTCAGAGCAGAGCAAGGGGAAACAAGAGGCACAAGAGAGCAATCCCAAGTCTTAGACAGATGCCCCCAGATTTTTGCAGGCATAGGTAGCAGAGGTGTGGGTGCTTGTGTGTGCTGGGTGCAGTCAGTGTTGGTGATTTCAGACCAAGTAGATCTGTTCCTACACACGAGCTGGTCACAGAAGGAAGACTCTCCTCATGCTTTGTGGGCGTACTGGATGCTTCCCCTATAGATTGCTGAGTGTGTAAAGGGGAAAAAGGAGATATAAATGTAAACACTTGAAGAACAATCTGTTAACATGCTATAGCAGCCTTCAAGAGTGGGGAGAAAACCTGTAGAAGCAAACTGGATGACAGGTTGGAGGGAAGAAAGCTTGACATGCTCAATTTGTTCTGCTTCCATAGTTAAAACATGAGGAATGTACACATGGCATGAATGATAAAGTGAAAAACTGCATAAGGCAGCTGCAGTAAGCAGCTTCCCATTGGTGTGGGGAACTCTAAAGAGGCTGTCAGACACTTCAGGCATGAGAAATCCCATGGAGCTCTGCCTCTGGCACATAGTCTTTGAGGCATTTGTTGTCCCACAGAGAAGGTGCAGGCTGCCGACACTGGTTGGGACACTTTGCTGGGAGAAGGGCACATGGGCTTCCCTTACAAGGAGCTTCCAGGCTGACATTTCTTGTCCCAGAGCTGCTCACTGTCTTGTGCTCCCATTCTCTTCTACCTTCCTGCATCTCTCCTTCACAGAACCCCTCTGTACCTTCCTGTCACAAGAAATGCTCCATTTCAGCAGAAGGAGGGGAGTGACCCTCCTAGCAGGGTGACCACACAGCACTATTGGTGGTCCTGCATACTCACAGGAGGGAATGCACCACCTCTGAAACCTGGTCCTCCAGTTCCCAGCAAAATGCCCTAATCACTGGACTAGGTGGAAGTATCAGGGGTCATATTGCTGGATATGTTTTAAAGAAAGATCTTCCCATGATTTTGTGCTGAAGCACTATGTGGTACACGTATAGGAGAGCAAATAGTATCCTCTGGGTACTTGGGAAAAGAAGTCAAGCCCACAGTCCCAAATGGTTTTAGGTTTAAGTTAGGACTGACCTAATTGGTTCCTTGAGGTACCAAAAAAACAAATGGGGGCTGAAGAGGAGACTTAGGCATTATGAAGGTCTTTTAATCAGGGACCATTTTCAAGATAATCAGTTTCAGACTTAGCTATTTAAATCTTCCTGGGCTTTAGATTTTAAAATAATAAAGTCATAAAGAAACCACCACAGCTTTAGATAAGTTTTGGTGAAAAATACCCAAACACTTAAAAAGGAAGTATGGAAGTCATTTTAGTACCTTAAATACACCTTCAGCAAATATCAGCAGATTTCACGGTGACTAGAGAGAAGAAGAAAATTATTTCACAGCAGCAGCATAGAAGATACTGCTGATGCCTGCCTGCTGTCTGCCTGCCTGCTGTCTGCCTGCCTTTGTAATTTAGGTCATTTGAATAGACCTAGGAGATAAATTGATTAGCCTGCAAGGATCTAGTCACAGTATTCACTGTCCTTCACAGAAGCTGAAGACTGTGCACACCAAGGGCCATGACTAGAATGGCACTACAGTAGGTACCACATGCCAAGTGTCACTGAGGAGGTAATGGAGGGATCCTATGACAAGTGCCAAGTATGGTGAGGTAGTCCACATCCTCTCTCAGCTGCTTTCAGGGATTTCAACACAGCCAGGTACAGAAATTTCACAGCTGTTCCCATACTGTGAAGAGCCACATGCTTGAGTGTGCTGCATCTGGGACTGGGACTGAAGAAGATGAACTAGAGGGCTGAAGGAACTTCAGGCCCTTGCAGCTCCCCTCTGAGCAGCTGCTTTACCCTTGAGTGGTGGCCTTGCTCTGTACCACAGTTTGCAGCTGCAGTGGAACAGCCATGAGAAGCTGAGCCTGCTCCCCTTTGTCCTCCCACTGCTGCAACACCCGTGGGTGAGGTGACAAGTGGGGATGCTGCTGGCAGGCTCCAGGAGCCCAGTGCCAGGGCAGTGTTCAGGCTGGCTCTTGGCTCCTGTGCTGCCCCACTGGGAAGCCAGCTCAGGCAGCACTGCCTGGCACTGCTGTTACTAGAAGGAAGGAGGTCCCAGAACAGCCCTTAAGCTCCTGCTCTACCTAAGGACAACATTTTCTTTCTGTTAATTGTAGCTCATGCTGAAAGCTCATTACAGAAAAAGCCACTGGGGGTACCTGATTTGGGGTAAATAAATATTCCCTAACTTATTAGGAAAACAAGAATAGAGGGTAAAAGTCTTTTGCTCAATCCTGTTCCTGCAAATAAAGACTTCTTTCACTCTATTGTTAATGTAAGTATTGAGATGGTTGTCTCTTTCTAGGATCTGGTTTTCCCAGCCCATAGGGACTCGCAATGGGTTAGCACCCTCCTTTCACCCACCCTCCCTTGCCAGCACAGCTTTGATGCTGTCTTTGTTAAGTGGTTTCATTAAATAAGAAGTTGTTTGGATTATTTGCCACAGTCACGTGCTCAAAATTGCTTGTTTTAAAACTAAAAATGATCTCTTGTCCTAGCTGTCATCATCCTGCTTGTGAATCATTTAGCCTGATTGTGGTGGGATGTGAATGAATGTTGGGCTTGACTTAAGTGCAGGCTCTGCAGAACTTTGTAGACATGAGGAAACACTCCTGCACTGATGGCCAGCCCTCTCTCACACCAGGTACTGCAAACACAGCAAATTCAGTGGGGACACGTAGATTTCCAGCATATCACACACAGGGCTTGACTCTTTGCTTGAAAAGATAGCTGTAACAAATGAAGTAATTTTCCTTCACAAGTGTATGCTTTCTGCTTTAATTTTTTGTGAGTAGTATTTTATATTTTCACATATATCCAGAGGCACATTTTAAAAGTCCCTTGGAAAAATGACACACATACTTTATTTCATATTCAGTAATTTTATGTCACGCTACACAGAAACTTCAGTACTTTATAGCAACTGTATTTCTCTGGATGCATTTACCATCACTATTAGCAGGCAAGGGAAAGAAGAGTGAAGAAAGCTGGCAGGTGTAAGGCTAAGATGAACACATTTCAGAAGGTCTTTTTCAGACTACCAGGCAAAGTTGTTATATAAATCCTAATCTTCAAGCTAAAAGAGCCAGCATGAAAATATTTCTCTCCAACATCCCCCAAATAGCCCATTGTGGTAATTACTGCCTTTATCCTTATGGTCAGAGAGCTCTGACAAAGGGCAGCAGATTAATTTTAGATCTGTCTACTCTGTCCTATCCAACAGCTCATAAAAAGTAAAGTTTCCTTTGAAAGCTCTTGCACTCCTTAGCTCTTGGGCAGCTTTAGGAGGCAATATAACAAGAAGGGCTAGGAGCACCTGTACTATTTCAGCAGTGCTCTAGCTCAGTTTTTGGATAAGCTGTTTAACTCACAACAAGAAACATGCCCTAAACCAAGCGCAAAGCCCCCAGGCTTAGCTTGATTCTCCCAGTGTACTGATCTCACAACCCCACATCTTCCAGCCCGGGTGGCAGCACAGGTTTCCTGCTGCAGCTGGAGCCCAGCAGCAGTGCCAGAGGGAGCTGGAGCAGGCAGGCCTGATTTATTATCTGCTGGGCACACACGGGTGAATTCCGCTGCAAATAATAGACACTGCTGGCACAATGAGGGAAAATAGACTCCCAAAACGGCTGCTGACATTTGCTTACCTACTGATCACTGTATCCCATGTGCCTCTGTTGGTCTCCTTCATACCCTGCTTATGCACTTTGCAGTCATTATGAGCTTGATTCTCCACTGCCTCTCACATTGTGCAGTCATTTTCACCTGTGTAAAATGAGTGTAAAGTGAGTTTACATCTACTTTGTGCAGGTGTAAATGATTACACATCCCTGGAAGCTCTGACTCTGTAGTGAAGCTGCTCTGGCCAGAAGTAGCATCTCTGTTAACCATAAAGGATCTGTAGGGACAGGTGATACTCAGTAGGGAAGAATAACAGATATGCCATGGAGAGAGTGTCCTTTTGTTTTAGCATGAGCTTGCCACACCTTTTAGCACACAACCATCGTTCTCAGAGGCACAAAGGTAATATGTAAGTTTGATTTTTTAAAGCAACTGCGACACTTGGTGTTTTGTTGCAGGGGAAGGGAGATGAAGCTGGAAATGAGGAGCTTATTGAAAGAATTTCAGTGGCTTGAAAGAGTTTCTAGATAACACAGTTACTGTTAGCATACAGATGCACATCAGCTCATTTTGGAAAAGGACAGGTTCCTGCCTTGCTTTAGTTAGTGCTACAGAAAACAGGGCTTGACTTTTTGATGGGAAAAAAAGTGAGCGGTAGTTCTATCAGCAACCAGTTAATTTTATAACAGAGATTGATTGGTTTGAGGGAGTTTGAGTTATGTAGCTGAAGAAGGTTTTTAAGACAATGTTATAAATAAGTCTGCTGACTACTTGCATGCAAACTTCATATTTGAACTTTAATGACGCTAAAAATATTTTAGAAAAAAAATAGGACTATTCCCTTTTAACCTGAGTGGTTGCAATGTACAGCCCTGCAGGTGGGATCTGTTAGGAAGAGGAATTGCTCACTAAATATGGGGCTTATGCTAGCCTCTTTATTCATAATGATCACTCAAAGTTTTTTCTCCTCAACAGCAGAGGAATCAAACAGAAAAACTTGATTTCTGCTCATAGTTCCTTTCCTGTTTTGTACAACATTTGGCAGAATTTATTTTCTGAGCTTTTCACCTAGTTTTTTGGGTCAAGATACTTCTTTTCTTGTTCCTCTGCTACATGCTGTCCCAACTAACACCCAAGTTTCACAAAATAAGACCAAGAGAGATTTGTCTTTTCATAGATGGTTGTGTAGCATTTTCCATGGTTCATATGGAGGCTGTTGGGGCTGAGTTCCAGAAAAAACTGTTGAAAGAGAGTAGCTACATTTAATCCATTAAAAGCACCTCTGAATCATTCTCACCAGTGTCATGAGTTTACAATGGTGGTAGTCTAAAGAGTATGTTCTAGACAAACAGAAATATGGCATCTCTCACAATCATATTTGAAGCAATTATAGTAAAAAAAAAATACATAACCATGAAATGCCTTCTTATCAGAGTATTTTCATTGTTACTCCATAGTTATTTTGTTTCTATCCAATCAGTCTTGAAAATATACAAGTAAGACTTTTAACCTAAGGTGTACTTCAGTAATACATTGAATTGACTCAGAGGCCAGAAACTTTTGCTGCAATCAGGACATTTTCAAATCCTTTATGTTGCTGTAGCAGTACTGTCTCTAAACCAGAAGTTCAATATCTCATAACATCTGTTCCCTATGGGAAAGGCATTTTAAAACCAACAAAACCAACTGTGAATGGTCACAAGAGCCTTAGTAACTCCACAAATACGAAATTATGTTCTGGTGACCATTGCAATTATTTTCTGCCTCAAGCTCACACAAACTAGCAGATGTTGTGCAATGTCTGCAAGCTTAGAAATAAACATCTTGTTGGGAACCAAAGTCCTCCCTGACCCTGCACGTCCAGGAGGAGTGGCTGTTTCAGGGCCTCTCCACTGTCATTCTGTCAGCAGAAACTCCTCCTTGACTCCCCATCTGCCCAAAGCAAGCTGCTCTTTCATTAGGAAATACTCCCTTTCTTTGGAATTTAATTGTAGCCTGATAGGCTTAAGCTTGTCTCAGATATCTGTACACCCCCAGGTAGAGACCATGGGGTTTGATGTGTGCAGCTCCTCCCTGCCAAGGACCCAGGGGAGGCAGCTCCCTTAGGGCACCTCGCCACAGGATGGATGTGCCAGTGCCATGTGGAGGTGCTTAAAACGTAGTTTGATTGTGGTTGTGCAGGGCTGTGCTCAAGGTATAACCCCTTGCCCTGTGGCAGTGGGGAAGAAGCCAGAGTCAGTGGTCACTGAGGAAGTAATTCTGCCACTGTGTAACAGATTTTTCTGCTGAGGTCCACGGTTGTTTGTGAGATCTAGAGTGGAAAACTAGGCTGCAGTGGTCCAGCCTGAACAGAATGTGGGGCTGCCCTCTTCCCTCTGAACAACCAGTGATGCACAGGGTGATGTCAGAGCTCAGTCTCACCTTCCTGAAATTCCCAACTGCCCAGAATATCTCCTGTACTTGGCTTTAGTTAAGCAGTGAGGTGGTTGCTCTGTGGCCACCTTTCTATATTACGGTCCTGTGCTGCTTTGGCAACAAGGAGGAGGACAACTGCAGAAGCCTCAGCAGAAGTGGTTTTTCAGCCCTCCTCAACACTGAACACCAAGATCCCTGCATTTGCCTCCACTCTTCTTTCTCTGCTAGTTTTCATCTGTCTATTTTCTACATCTGTTTACTTTATTGTGCTTTCTGGCACTTATTCTCTTTTTTCCTCTTTTATTTGCTCATCATCAAAAATGTCTAGCCCACAAAGGGGAACAGATTCCTGATTCCCATATACCAACACTTGAGCAGCTAAAGTCCCTGTGAGATCCTGGTCTCAAAACCAGTTTCAGCCTCTGGGAAGTGATTTCTTTGTCTGAAAAGCCCCCATGGCATGTCACTTATAAAGCTGCCATTACCTGCTCTGTGCAAAACAGTTGTCCACATGTCTTTTTACTCACCTGCAATCCATATTTTAAAAGAATTTTCTCAGGCAGGCTTTGAAAGACATGGTTTCCTGGCTCTTACTCAGCTATTAGGCATAATGAAATCCAAACTGTTTATTAGCTCATCCACTATCTTGATTATCCAGAAATAAAGCTCAAATTCCAGATGTCCAATTTTCAAACCCAACTTTCCCAACTGTTGGACAAATGCACGTTTCTCTGTCACTGTCTCCATTTGAGACCAATTAGTTGGCTCACTTTTGGACAGCCTACCATTTGCTGTTTTTAGCATGTCTGCTCTATTAATGGTTATCCTTGAGGCAATGTCCACTTTTTCCATGCATTTTACAGATACCAGCAGATGATTTGTAACCAGCCACCTCCTGTTCTTCAACTATGAGGATCTAAACAAAAACCTGGGGCATCATTTGTGTACCTCTGCAACAAAATGTGGTGCCCTTGCAATGCTCAGACTGGGGAAGAGGATTTTTACTAGGCTCTTGTGATGTTTTGTTCTGGTCCAGACTCCTATTATAACAAGCTGACATTTTATAGCAAACTTTTTCACTGTACCAGCACTTAACTGCTTTCTTTAGTTTTTGCATTATTGCCAACTTCTCTTGTTTTACAAACCAAATCTATCACTATTTTTAATTGTTCCAAAATGCCACAGACCAGACTAGAGTCACCTTTTCCATTTGACAAATCTGTGCTTATGGAGTTCATGGCAATTAATGTCCATCTTGCTAGCAGCTGCTTCCTTTCCTGATTGGCTGCTGCAGAAAAAAACTCAAATGATGGGGCAAATTCCCCGGGCCCTTGGGGTGTCTGATTTCCTTTCACTGATCTGGCCCTGCAAGCTGAAGTCCAGCTAAATATAAATTGTATAAATTGTTCCACTGCCCATTTATCCTGGGAGTCCTTGTTTGCACCAGATTATGCCAAGAACAGGTCTTGTCTGGTCCTCAGCCAGGCCAGAGGATTCAGCTTTCCCCTTGCTGCTAATTTTCTGATCTGGCTCTTTTTTGCCTCATGGCTGCCTGTGCACCACTTCTCAACAGCTCCTGCAGACTTGGAGCACTCCTGTGTGTCGTGGGCTGCTCTGCAGCACGGACAGGGCTGGCTGTGCACAGGCTGCCTGCTGGAAACCTCTCCCATCCCTCCTCCTGGCCACTCGCTTGGCTGAGACGCTGAGCAGAGCCAAGCAGCCTGTCAAGGAGTTTGCTCTCAAAGAAATCAAGTTTTGCATTATTTGAGCTGGATAATCTCTCCTCTCCCTGATTGGCCTCGGAGGGTTATTAATGAAGTAGAAAATAGTTTTACTGAGGCCATTTGGCTAACCCACTTGTGCAGCCAGGTGGCTGAGTGAGGTCTGCTCTGACCTCTGCCCCTTTCATTGCTTTCTCAACACACTTTTTGAGATCTGCCATTCCTTGCTGCTGCTCATGTCTGTTAGCAGATTTTGGGTTGTCAGGACACCCTTGAGTCTCCTGGCTCATGGAAATCCTCCTTGTTCACAGCAGACAGGTCTCTGCTTCCAACTATGGGGCTGCCCAGTCTGGCTAGACACTGTGTGCAGCACATGCAGAGGTTGCCTCAACAGCAGTTCCATTTCCACCTACAAGTTGTCTCTCCATTGTTATCAAGAGACTTCTTGATGATTCTTCCTTTTTTATTTGATGTTTTCTGCTTTAATCATGCCTCATGTTGCATGTTGTTCTAGGGACACTTTTTTCCTGGGGGAGTTGAATGAGCTCAAATGTGCTGAAGCTTGTCCCAGTGCTTTTCCACACCACACTGGAAATACAGGTAACATTGACAGACACATTGACAGCAGAGACGGAGGAGATGATAGACTCAGTTTTCTTTTATTCTGGTCCTCTGTCTACAGGGAATGTGCAGTGACCTCAAACACAGGAGAAATTACGAGCTGTTTTTTTCAGGTTACAATTGCCTTTTAATCAGCTTAGCTAAAATTTCTCTCTTCCCCCACCCTGCCTCTGTTCTTGGAGCCAATAATCCTGATGTTTGTTTAGGCCATGTCCTTGGCTTCTCTGATCTGCTATGCCTTCTTTCAAAGAAGGCAGCAATAAACACATAAAACCAATAGCCAGTAAGATATGAGACACCAGTAAGCAGTGGTAATTTCTTTATATCATTTTTGCAGGAATGTATGTGTCTGTGTGGAGGATGCTTTGCTTTTTCTGGTTACACAAAGCATCTTGAAGGCTTTTGTCTCTTGTATTTATCCCAAAGTCATGGTGGTTCTTAGAGGCCTCTTTGACTCCTCTGAGGACAATCTCAGTGCTCGTCTGACTGCACCGTTGGCGTCTCACTTTAAAGAAAAGGCATGGTTGTGTTTTTGTAGGTTACAGCCATTTAGCTCAGTATTGCTAATTTGCTTTAGCACTAATTAAAATGGCATGAGATTAGTACACAGTCAGGTATCTTCATGGTGGCCTTATTCTAGGGTGGTTAGTTGGATGTCTGCAGAAAAATTGCTGCCCTAGCTGAGAACTGTCTTGGGACAGAAAGTCACAGAGATGTGTAGGTCTTGGAGAAGGAGTACCCTCCTCCACCTGTCTGAGGTGGATTAGCACATCACCATCCAAAAGGCAGCTCAGATGCTTCTTGTGCCCGCTGAGGGCAGCAAATGGAGCATTCAGCCTCAAGAAGTCTATCAAGGTAGTTCTGCCAATGGTAAATTCAATCATTAGGTAAAACAGTCACTGGAGACCTGTTCAAGTGTGATGCAAAGAAGCATGGGTGGGAAAGAGAAGTAGGGAACCAAAGAGTGGCTGGATCAAAGCTCTGGCTTTGTAATTCAAATGGAATGAGCTCAAGTCCTTTGAAAGTTGTCCATTTGAAAACATTTCTGCTAACTTTTTTCCCTCACATCAATTTGCTTATAGATTAATTTTCATAAGCTTTCCATAGAGGGAAAATTGATAATGTGACCCAAAATATTTCTTTTCCAAAAAAGTCCAAGTTACAGTGGAAAAAAACAGTTCAGCCACATAAAGATGTGATAGTTATAAAAGCAATATGAGGGACTTGCACAGCTCTCCACCTGCAGCAGCTAATTAAGAAGCAGAGGCTGAAGCCAGGTCTTTGCTCGGAAAGGACTGCTTCCTATCCTCCAGCACTGCAAGCATCAGGGTTTGCATCTGTGATTATCCACTGCCTCCAGCAATGTCAGTCAGCATGGGGGACACTTAAAAGTCCTTTCCCAACAATGACTATGCTTTCCTGGAGGCAGTAAATAATTGCAGAATTAAATTTTAGTTCTGTTTTTCTCAGACGGTTGCAGCTAGGTGAGTGACCAAAGCAGCAGAGTCTTAGGAAAGTGTTAGGTATTTATACAGTCAAACAAACTGTATAAAGAATCCACACCAGTGCTTCCATGTTAGGTCTTCCATGTGGAGGGACAAAGACAGAGGAGCTTGTCCTTTCCTTTATTGTGGTTCAGTTCTTCCATCACAGCTGCACTGTCCAGGGTATCACAGAATCATAGAATGATTTGGTTTGGAAAGGACTTTAAATTTCATCTATCTCCAATCCCATTACCATTGGCTGGGAACCTTCCACTAGACCAGGTTACTCAGAGCTCCATCCAACCTGACCTTGAACACTTCCAGGGATGGGGCATCCACATCTTCCCTGGGCAATCTGTTCAGTGCTTCACCACCCTCAAAGTAAAGGATTTCTTATTAATATGTAATCTAAACTTACCCTCCTGTGTTGCCCTCTTTTACTTTCCACTTACTGTACCTCTGTAGGCACATCCTGGTGCCTCACCTTTGTTCCTCATGTCTTTAAATCAAAGCTGAAACAGGTCTGCACGTCTTTCCCCTTCTCCCTCTGTGCAACACACCTCAAGCTATAACCTAAATTCTCTGGGTACAACCACTGAATATGGAGAATCATGTGTCCCAACTCATTTCTCAGCCAGATTGACCTGAAATGAAATAACTTTATAGCTTTGAATACTAAAATTTTGAGGAAAGTTTGCTAGTCCCAGGAGGAAGGTTGTCTTCTTCTTGCCCTGCCCTGGCTGTTGATATCTCACGCTTCTGCAGCCAGCAGCAATCAGAGGGCTCTTTTCTTTGTTGGATACAGCTGGGTGGTTATGGTGATGATTTGCTGCCACTGGAGGATGGACACATTCCGTCCAAGGGACAACACAGGTCTGGGCAGAGCAGCCAATTTACAGCTGTGATCACAGAAGTGCTGGAAATGGCCTGCTGCTGCTGTGCTTGTACCTGTTATGCATCTCTAAGGACAGGGTTTCACTGGGTGCCTGACTCCTAACTGGAGCTTCCTGATGGTAGGTGTCCACAGGTGTCTGAGGTACAGGGGAGGTGCAGAAAGTTTAGCAAGAGAACTGTATTTTAGAGGGACAGAATCTCTCTTCATCCTTCCCTGGCAGTTTTGGTGAGATCTCCATCATGTCGATGAAGTTCAGCTGCCTGGTTCACATGGAAAGCTGCATCTTGACTCACAGATTTGAAGTCTTGAACTGAATCACATCTTCAGGGTTCATCAGGATCTGCTCTCAAAAGGAGATGCTCATCCATCTTGGAGCTGCCTCATAGACCCAGAAGCCATTCCCAGGAGCACTGTGAAAGCCAGGCTGCTATCTGCTGTTTGCAGACAGCCTGCCTTCATAGCTCAGGTTTGGGATATTTGTTGAGCTAGCTTCTTCTGGGCAGGTTCCTAGGAAAATTGTGATGGAGCATGCTTGGTTGGTGATCCAAGCACTCAGTAAATGCCCTGTAAAACTGGTTTGATGTGTTCCTGTGGGTAAGCAACTTGGGAAGGCATCAGGTCTGGGCTGACTGTTCTATGCAGGCTGCTCTACATGGCAGACTAGTGCAACCAAACCAAAGTCTGAGTTCATTTCCTGCCTGAATCAAGCCATTCATTTGAACCTGGCCTTCTACCTCCCGACTATCCTGCAGGCCCTAAACATTAACATTCATTTCTACCTCTGTCCTCATCCCAATGACATTCTGTTGCTTTTAGACAGAGTCTCAAGAGAAAGATTCTGTGTGGTAGGCTGAGATAATAGGCTGAACCTAAGTAATGTCCCATGGAGACACCTTCAGCAGCTGGTCCTGGGGCTAAGTGTCTGTATCCAACATCTGCCTGGCAGCAGGAGAAAGCACAGTGACAGCTTCCTCCTTCCCTTCTTGGGGCTGAGCCTCAAGTTCACCACATGCTCCTGAACTTAGACAGAGAATATATTTCTTGAAAGCTCCATGTGAGCTGCCACAGCTGTGCATGAAGGAGTTGTCCTTGCTGATTCCTGTGGTTCCAGTGTGCAGCACCAGTGTAGGTTTGTTCCTCACTGTCTACAGGCACTGTCCCTGTGCCTCCTGGTGCCTTGCACAAAACCAGGCATGACCTCTGCCCAAAGGAATTCCACCAGGCAGCGAGATGTCTAGCTGCTAGAAAATCACCTGCAATTATTCACACCCTCAAAATTGCAGGAGCAAAATGAGAGCCTGCTTTTCAAAATCAGGTCCATTATGTGTCTGCAAAGTATATAATCTCCACATAATTCATCAACACCATTAATCTAAACTCCTAGGTACTGAGCTCAATAGAGCATGTGTTTTCCATGTGTGTGTAATATCAAACAAACCTGTGTTTAACTTGTCAGAATATAATCAACTTCCATTAATTACTTCAGTATGAAGTCTCCAGTACCAATGGTTCTTCATATAATCACTCAAAAAGCTTTTATTGGGGAGCTAAACAGCTCAATAACACTAATTAATTGTGTTTCTTGGACAACTGAGATTGTATAAGTGGAAAGGTGGTTTTGGTACATTTCCCACTACATTGATTTTCACATTTCTGGAACGCATTTCCCCATAATAGTCATTAGAGCACAGAGAGAAGAGTTGGAAAGGTGCGGTAGAAGCACGGCATTCCTAAAATATGATTTGAGATTTGTACTGGATCTGCGCTGTTTGCCAGAAATTCAAACTCTGGCAAATAACTTAGCCTTTCTAGGCTGTTTGCCCAATAGGCTGAGTGAAAAAAGCAGCAAACCTAAAAAATCTGCCAATATTTATGTACCAGCATGTGATTCAATTGTTTTATTGCAGAATAAAAGTGACACAAGAAAAACGAGGAGGACAGAAACTCTGCAAGTCCAGGGGAAAAAATATGAAGCATTTGAATGCTAGTATTAAAGAATTTTAAGACTTTAATTAAACCACCCCAAAATTCACAAGTTCAACAGAACCAAAAAAAAAAAAAAGGGAAAAAAAAAAAAAGGCGCACAATTGCTCTCCTGGGGTTTCCAGGGCTTTACTTCTACACATATTTTTCTAATTCCACGTAGAGGAACAAAGAATGTGTTTTTCCCACCTGAGAAGTGTTGTTTGGTGATTCATGAAGCTTTCTCCCTTGTCTGAAGCAGAGGTTTCTCAGTTACGGACCCCAGGGCTGCGCTGCTGCGGAGCGGAAGGGAACTGGCTGGGAGGGGGATTGCCAGGGGAGGGTGGGAGGCCAGGGGAGCATTTCAGAACAGCAGGATATTACTTGGTGTCGTGTGGGTATGTATTTATATATAAGGAGTAAATGAATTGTTGCTCTCAATGGCGTGGAAAAGTAAATTAAAAGTCTCTCTCAGCAGGATTGTGAATGCTGGCTGTAGGTTTGGATTCGTGTTTCAAGGCTCCATTCACAACTGGGTTTTATGTTTTCAAGCCCTCTCTGCAGCTCCAGTGTTATCTCAAAAGCAACATCTTTTTGACTTCACGAATGGCAGCACTCAAAACACAAATCTACTTATCCAGCAGTTACAGTATCCAGTTCATGGCTTTTTGCCTTAGAAGTGTTGACTCCCCCCAGCATGACAAAATACAGATTCCACTCCACAGAAATGGGTGGCACAGCCAGTGCCTTTATAAATCAAGATCAAAATATGCTTAAGACCTACAAGATTATTCTTATTCAAGATTATTCTTATATACTACTCTTCAGTAGTTGTTTCTTCTTCAGTATTAATAAACATTGTCAAAAAGAAGCCATAATTTAGTCCTGTGCCCTATTGAGCCAGGTCCTGTAAAAGTCAACTTATCCCTGAAAACATCATCTCCTAGGTGCTAAGGATGTATTGGGAAGTAGAAGGAGGGAGGGAGAAAAGTTGCAGACCAAGGTATTTCGATGGTTTAGGACTTCACATTTTCCCTTAGTCTGAAGGGCAGAGTTAATTCTGACCTGAAGGAATGAGAAATGAAGTTTGCATTTTAATTCAGTTCAAAGAAAATAATAAATTATTAATAATAATTGTTGTTTGGAACTGGAACATTCACTGCTGTGTTGGTTTTGCTGATAATTTGAAAAATATCTGGTCTGGCAATGTTAAGAAATTAGGGAAAAAATACTGTCTTTCCATACAATCAGAGTGTAATTTCTGAAAAGACATGTTCTAATTCTTAATGTTTCACACTCTTTTATTCAGACTATGGAGTTAATACCATATTCTCCAGGCAGACCTCTCAAAAGCCATTTGATAAAAAGTTGGTGTCAAGAGACAGACAACAGTATCAGTATTCTGTGTTGCTCCTGCAAGGATCTCATGAGACATTTCTGCCATTTCCTTAAGTAAGTGTGTGTTCACAAGTCAGTTTTTGCAACTCTTGTTAAAGCAGCAGAATCTTAACATAAGAAAATAGATGTTGGTCTAAAAAAAGAACTAGACTTGCAGTCTTACTGAAATATTGGCAAGTGACAATTGGGGTCTCTTTAATCCCTGGCAGCAGGTGAAGGGAGAGGGAGGAATTCATGTTCTGTTGCTAACAGGTAATTTTTTATGTTGGTCAGGTCTTTCAAAAACAGGACATTTGACTGGTTTCTATCCTCCAGTGATGAGTAGTTTAGTTTAATAACCAGTTCCCATTAGCAGTATCTCTGATATTCTTTCCTACCTTGAGAGCCAAAGCCTGTTTCTATTATACTGTACTTGGATTTGTGTCAGGTTTCATCATCCTCCTGAACATTTCTGTCCATATATGTGAGTTCTTTGCATCCAGAATCGCTTATTCTGCACAGACAAACAGCAGGACTGTCAGTCTCTTTAGTGAACACCTTGTGAATCATGTAGCTGGCAGAGAAAGGGGATTGAATTTTCTGTATTCACTGGATTTGATACAATGGTAATAAAATTCTTGTCTCTCTTGTATCAAAAGTGACTGTGTATCTCTTTGGCTAATGCTGGTGCTTGCAAAACTCCCCCCATATCATAATGAATGTATGCAAGACTCTTAACTTCTGATTTACTTTTCCATTTTCTACTTCTTGTTCATTCTCCATCTTTGTATATAGCTTGACTGTGTTTTGTCTGCCACTCCTACCCCCCCTCCATTTCCCTGTCCCCTAGTTTCTTTCTGAAGTGAGCTGCTCATACCTAGGAACCCATTCAGTGTCCCCTTGAGTCAATATACCAAATCTTTACATTTCAAGTAGTCTTCCTTCTGAATGATCCACCTTGTCACATAAGGAACATTCCTGATGTTTTTTCACATCCTGCCAGCCTGTGTGCACTCGCTGAGCAGCTCTGGGGATCCTCCAGCAGCAATTTCCTTGCCTTTGTGGTGCAGAGTGTGAATCCCTGCTCGGACTACAGGCAGTTGTTTTCCTGTTCGTTAGCGGCAGTGACCACAAACCAGCCTGTCCAAAAGCGTGTCAGGTAACATGTTCAGCAAACCCTTTTGAAGCTTGAGGCAAACTGTGAAATAATTTCTTCCCCTGTTGGCATCTTCTGTGAAACGAGAATTTCTCAGCATTCACCAGATGCTCTGGAGCAAGTGTTATTTGAAGCGGCTTATAGAATCGGTTCCCGTGTTTTTCTTTGTGGTCTGTCTGCCTGTGTCAGGCTCCAGAAAACAGTGAAAACATTCAGTCTCCCATGACATTGAGTAGAGAGAATATGGGCTAATCCTGCAACACAGCCTTCAGAGAGCTCTGTGCAGGAACTCCAGGTTCTGCTCAAAACAAACATACCTTCTGGAGGGTTTCTGCCCAAATATTTTCTGTGGAGGCCAAAAGCACTTACAGATCTTTCAGGAGCTGTTCCATTGCACCTAGTTGGAAATTTCCTTGCTTTCTTCTTCTGGCAATTTGAAATTACACATTAAATGTACATCCCTCTCTGTCAACTTCCATGTTTTTCAAGTAAGTTGTCTTCAATCTGGGAGCCACCTTTGTCCCTTATGTCAGACTCTGTGAAAGTTAAACGACCTCCAGTGGATGGCTGTCCAGTCTCCTCTGCTGGCTGGCTGGGGGGATCAGAACTTGCTGTCCTTCCCCTCCACTCTTATGCCTGGAATGTAAACACACCTCACAAAACCAGAGGAATAAACCAGCTGCTATTCACACTTTTAACCATCTATTGAGCAACAGACCGTGCCATGTTTATAAGGCAGATTGCTGAAATAGAAAATCAGGGTGGAGAGGTGACCTTGAGAGGCCATTCTGTCTCAAAGTACAATCAATGATACCTATTTAATTCCTGATTAATATGTCTCCAACTTGTTCTTTAAAAACAGCTTCATTGATGGAAAGTCTGCTACCCACAAAGAATATGTATTCTAGTGCTTCCCTCTCTGATCTCCTTTCAGCTGGCATGTCCTACTTAGGAACACACCTACCATCTCCTTTGCTGCAATTAAAACCCATTATTACTCAACTGTAGTGCTGTACACTGAAGGAATTATTCTCTTTGTGTCTCTGCTGACCACATATAGCTAAAGTTCATAATCTTCTCTACACTTAATAACACCAGATCAATTAGATTTCCCTTTCAGAACATGCTCACTCCTTGTATGGTAACTGGTGCCTCCAGTTGGTGTTTATCTCTTGTAAGAGCAGCTCCAACAGAGCTCAACAGAGCAGAAGACATTCCCTTACACATCATATAGTGTAGTAGTCCAACACCTACATATACAACTCAGTGTAGCATTTCTTTTTTCACAATAACAGAATAGTTTTGGATCATCTTCACCTTGTGATCAGCCTTCATCTTCTACAGAACTCCTGTCATGGTTTTAAGGAAACCAGGATACTACCTCACCATGCTCTGTGCAGTTCATCACTTTTGCAATATAGTTGATGAATTCTGTAATTTTTCATGCCATTTCTCCAATGTATTGAAGTAATTTAGAGTTCTAACCCTGGCCTCTGATATACTTGCAAGGAGAAACAAGCTGACAACAAAAAATGTATCAGG
This sequence comes from Alaudala cheleensis, assembly GCA_013398995.1. NCBI lineage: Eukaryota > Metazoa > Chordata > Aves > Passeriformes > Alaudidae > Alaudala > Alaudala cheleensis. Next base: position 587,669 of record VWYE01009047.1, on the reverse strand, counting down.
ATTCTGCACTGCAAGAGTTCCACTTTTTTTCTGCTCCAGACCACCTTGAAGAACAGTGGAGGCAGGGGGAGAACACCCCAGCAGCAGCAGCCAGGCATCTTTTCCAGGCTATATGCCCCCTAGAAAGTGGTTGTATAAAGTTAATAGCACATATTGTACAGCTTGGGAGCCTTTCCTTTATTCCTTTAGACAAGCTATTGATGAAAATACTGAACACAAACTGCCAAGGACAGACCCCAGTGGAAGTCCTTGATGGATACTTTCACTTTGACAATGAGTCCCTAATAATTCCCCTGAATTTTCCATTTGTTTTATACATTCTCAATGGTAATTTCAGCTCCATGATATTTCCTCTGCTTATTTATAAGAATGTCATATGAGAGGTTGCCAGAAGTGTAACTTGAGTCCCAGTAGCTGTCTGATCTACTGAGTATCTTCCATACATGCAGTTTGCTCTACTGTCACAGAAGGAAATCAATTGGTTTATGTGATATGTTTGTAAGAAGCTCATGCTGACTGTTACTGTCAGTACCTTCCTGCCCTGTGCACAGCTTGACTGGCTGTTCCTGCAGATCCCTGAGATGTCAGCCAACTCTCTGGAATTTCACAATTTGTCCCTTATATGGCTGGACAGCAGATGTTTTGGTGGATCAGTTGACACCCTTGTACAGTGCAAATAGCCAGAAATGGGGCTGCCTGTCCTATGGGATCAAGTGCCTCTTACTGCCCTGCTATTGTGAAGAAGGTGTGGCCAGGATCAGACACAGGTTAGTCTCAAGTGTTTGTTTTGGTGGTTTTCTGGTCAGCCTACAGGGCCTGGAGAAGTGGGTGAAAGACACGTGAAGGTAACTTGGTTTCATCCTAAAACACTTTGCCATTCTGTCTGGGTTGGTGCAGTAGTGCCTCAGGGTAGAGCAGCGCTGAATCACCAGCACAGAGCTGTGATGTCTCTGAGCTACAGTTTCTCTGAAATTTACTTCCTACTTGAGTAACAGGACTCATCAGAACAAACTACTGAAAGCAAGACATCAGAGTACATTACCAGGATTCTCGGTAAAAGATGAAAAATTGAGTCTCTGGGGTCTCTCATGCTCAAGTGGAAACCAGTATCAAAGCTCCATTGGTTTTGATGAAAGCAGAGTTCAGCCCAGGGTCTGTGACATTTAAGACTTCACAGATGAAAAATTAATGATTCCTCCTTCTACATGGGACAGGTTTTCTTTTCGTTCTCACAGAACAAGCTAAAAAACTACACTTGGCCTTTGGTTTCTATGCTACTCTTTTGTTGCTGTTGAGGGAATGCAGCAAGAAGCAGCTTAGTATTAGTTTACATAATAATGTTTCCACAGGCCTGTATTTAATTTCAAGTTGTAAATCCAAGTACCACCAAATCCTGCTCTCATGCTGGTGCAGGTCCTTGTGAAACAGATATGGGGAATATTTCATTTTATAAATTGTGTATATAGTTCCCACCCCAGCTACTCATGAGGAAATCTCAAAAAGATTGCAACCTTCTTGTATTTTTGTTCCTGAAGGAGAATCAGATTGATGCATTTTAGAAGATGTTTGATATTAACTAGATTATACAGCAATGCCTATATTGTTGTTTTCACAGTAAACAATTGTTGCAAATAGCCTTGTTTGAGATAGCAGTGAGGGAGATGTGGCTTTCCAGGAACTCAGTCCATAAAGGAAAGACTTTTCAATAAAAAGGGGAAAGAGGGTGGATAAATATAACTTGTAACTATATAACACTTCACATACTTTAAAGTGACAAAAGCACCAGACTTTCCAGCCGAGTCTCTTCCAATTTGGCACTGGGCATGGCCTAATGGGGTTACACCAGTCCGGGCAGGCTGCTCTTGAGAAGACCTTTCTGCTGCCCACCTACAGACACCCTGCTTAGCAGATGTCAGATTCAGGACTGCAGTCAAGGGTTTAAAAGACTGGAATTTACTAAGATTTTGTTCTACATCTTGAAGCATGGTGAGACTCTCTTGGCTGTTTGCTGGGCTTTTTCCTCACTTTTTTTTGCATGTGGTTTCACTGCCAGTAAAAGGTTGGTGCAAAACTTGGAGCACTCTCCGTTTTCTGGTTGCCATTACACTGCTCTCTGAGAAATATATTTATTATTGCTGTTACAGACTCTTTTTAAGAGATGGAGATGCCTTCTTCAATTTGATCCTCGTGTTTTCTCTTGCTTGCTCTATTATTTGTAATCAACATTCATGAATGAACACCACATAGATTCTTCCATTACTGTAGTGGTTGTCTGCTCTCCAAGGCTGAGAAGTACTAGCAAATGCTATGCTCACTATCCTTTTTGTTCATCTGAATGCAAATTCCTTTCAATATCCCAGACAGCAGAAAAAACCTCACGGTTTCTCTTAAACCCTATTTTATTTGAAGGCAGCAGGACACTAATAGAGAGGTGACCTACAGCAAAAGCAGCATTGTGCTGGCTGAAATGATTCAGCACAAAGAATTTCTATTTTGGTGTTGATTTCAATCCTTTTTACTACAATGATCTTATATTTCAGGACAACAAAAGTAAATCTGAAAAACTAGACTTATTCATGAAAAAAGATACATACATTGGGGATTGAGCATCTCCAAGCTTTCTTAAAAGAAATCCAAAGAAATTAAACACAGTTGTCCTGTTCCACAAAATGTTTCCAATGTGCTGACCTAGCATTTAATTCACAAAGATTTAGCTGAAATGCTGCTGACCATTTTTCATGACTCCACTGGCTGCCACTGAGTACTTGGAACATTTTAAAATCCGGCCACATATTTTGTGGCCATTTCACAAGATTCCCAAAGTTAAGATTAACATTTTAAGTGCTGCCCAAAGCATTTGGCCATGTACTTGAGTTATACACTCTCACTCTTCCCTATGAATAGAATTTTTTCTCTGTATGTGAAGGCAACAAACATGAATAGGGAATTTACTGTCTAAAAGGAACCCATTTGTGCAGAGCAGTGATGGCACTGAAGACCCCAGGGTGGTGTCTATGTGTCTGCTGTCCTTTCCCAAAATGAGAGCAGGGTTATCTTGCTGTCTGACTTCTGGATTCCTTCTGATTATTATGAACATATTCTCCAGTTCTCACACCTAGGAGGAAAAAATCTTTAAAAGGTGCAAAAACAGAACTTCAAACCCTTTATAGTGAAGATTCTCTTCCCTGCACCAGTTAATGTGAGGAAAATCAGACTGCTCTGCTGAACATTCCCAAGTCACAGGGATGGTCCTAAATAAAACATCTTATCTTACACCTGAATTTGTACATCCATGAATTCCTGGGCAGCAAGAAGTCTTTCCTAAAGACACATTTCACTGTAAGATAGATGAGGTTATCCATGTGCTTCAGTATGCTGCTCAGTTGATATTGCAAAGGGAGGTCAGTAGTGGTGGCCTGGGCCCAATAGGAGCCTTCCTGGTGTGAGTCCTAATGGCTTGTTTCTTGGGAGTGTGGTGTGTCTTCCCCAACTTTAGCTGTGTCAGATTTGGGCATCTGGTCTCAGCAGCTCAGTCTCCTGCTGTAGTCACTGAAGAGATGGAAATGCTGCAGAAGGTGATGCCTGCACTGGGACATGTGACTGAGATGAAATTTTCAATTACACTCAGCATCGGAAGCCCACAGTTCCTGAAGTGCATCAAACTGAGTGTGCCACTTATGAAACAGCACTGCTGTCTCCTACCACAGCAGTGAGGCACATCTCAAGACATTCTCAGGTGTTTAGAGCATCCCTTGGGAAGAGTCAGCTTGTCTGCATGGCCCAAACTCAGGATAAGGCTTAACTGGACTCACACAGGAAGCCTGTGGCAGAAAAGGCTTGTGTTCCAGTTCTTTACCAACAAACTATCTTTCTTATGCTCAAGATAATGTGCCTTTACTGTAAAGAAAGAAATGTCCCTAATTTGTGGTTATTTACAGCACTGTAAATCAGGCACATGCCACGAAGTACCAATAAAAATTGTTTAAAATCAGCCTTAAATAGCTAAACTCTCAAAAGCAGCTCATAAAATGAGACTTGGCAGTTCTTAGGTAGTTATGGTTAAATTGACAGTCCTTTTGGGAGTTAAGATAGCCAAAAGCAGTAGTAGTCAGGAGTGAAGTGATAGATGGTGAACTTGTTGGTGGAAGAGCCTCTGTTGCACACTCCTGAGGCTTCATATGTTCATTGGCCCTAGACTGTGAGAAGGGAGATACCAAACTTTGCCACTGAACACCAGCTTCTTGAATCATACATTGTAGGGCCTATATGACCCAAGAAACTGCAAAGCCACAAGAATGAGCTTTGGTGTGAAGGATCCCATGTGTGTCTGCATGGACAGGAGAGTTTTCAGGCAGGAGGAAAGACAGAAGGACAATTAAGTCCAAAGCAGGCTGAAAGGAAAGTTAAAGAAATCTGGAGAAAGGACCAATACCATGAACAAAAAAAGCTCATCCATAAAGAAACCAGATCTCCGCTCCTTTTAAAACGTCAGGTGCACAAGTTATATTAGCCTTGAGCCAGGTCTAACTTCCGCTGCCAATAACCACTTCCAATAACCCAAGCTGACATAACAGCAACATTAAGGAGGTTTGGGGCTTTTTTTTTCTGTTGCATTAGGCATTCATGTCTCTTTTCCACTTCTTTATTTTTTTCTCTTCATTTTTTTCCCCCCTCAAGGTACTTGTATTTTAGCCAACCGCCTCCCTTCTTGTTAAACAAGAGGAGTTTCAAGATGGGGCCCAAACCAAAACACTGGCTCAGCAACCCAGCACTGTGAAAGCTGTGGGTTTGAGTCTCAATTCTGCTGCTAATGAGAATCAAGCACACCCAGGCACTTACAAATCAGCTCGTAAAACACAAACTGGCATCAAGGCTGGATTCCTGTAGCCTCCCTTGCAGTGTGTCAGTGCAGTGCTCTCAGGCAGTCCAGCCCTTTGCATCATGCTTCATCTTTCTTTTCTGCCCTACCTAACTAGGCTGGGCAGGGATGTCACCAGAGCAGCTTCCAACTACCAAGGTCCTCCTACAAACATCAGCTCAGATACTCAAAGCTGTATTATTGTCTTCTTTGAAATACTGCACCAAAGCACAGAGAAATTTGTGGACATTGTGAATAAGACATAAAACAATCAATGACCCCAAAGCTGCACAGACATAATCACACCATACTGAGTCCAGTTCATGCTCTTTGGGGGACCTTGGTGTAGCAGCTCAAGGCTTGATGCTGAACTTGGTTACCCAAGTTTTTTCCAGCTGGCTCAGAGTAGGCCATGGAAGCATGACTTGGCCCTCAGACCTCCAGAAGTGTTTTGATTTGTCAGGTTAGGAGCCTGAAACTCTTTTGAGGTTGTTTCTAATTCTCCAAGAGTCTCACAGATCAGGCATAGTTGCACAGGAATGAGAGCAGGGGGCTGACATGCTTAAAGCTGTCACTGTGACCACTGAATTGGTGCCATCTGGATTTTAGAGCTGGTAGTGGAACACTGGAGGATCTGGTATTCTCAGTCTGTGCCAAGTCCAGGCTCTATTTTCTGCAAGTACCAGGCTCAGGTTTAAGAAAGGAAGTCACACCAAGGACTGAATTGTAGCACACTTGTGGTGATGATTTCATAGCAGAAGATGGGGTTTCACAGCAAGAAAAGTTTGTGTGAGAAAATAATTGAATTTGGGAAGAAATGTGGGGGATACTAAAACGTTTTTTTAAACATATTGGTAATAGGCAATGCAAAAGCAACTTTGGCCCATTTTAGGATGAAGATGTTCACCTCAAAAACAGGGAGGGACATGGGCACAGCAGAGGTGTTTAATGCATTCTTTGCCTCTGTCTTCAACACAGATGATGGACCAAGGGGATCTCAGTGCCCTGAGCTGGAGGACCCTGATTGCAAGAGTGATCAGTTTCATTCAATCCCAAAACTGTGCAGGATTTGCTTCCCCTGCTGGATCCCTACAAATCTATGGGATCTAATGGGAATCATTCCAGAATCCTCAAAGAGCTGGCTGGTGTCATTACAAAACCTTTCTTGATGATTTTTGAGCAGTCATGGGAATCAGGAGAGGTCCCAGCTGATTGGAAGCTGTTGAACATTGTGCCAATTCTCAAGAAGAGCAAGGAGGACCTCAGAAACTATATGCCAGTCAGCCTCACTTTGGTGTCTGATAAAGTTATGGACATAGTTCTGGGAGGACTTGAAAAGCACCTGAAAGACAGCACAGTCATGTGGTCACAGTGTGAAGCCTGACAGAGCTCAAGAAGTGTTTAGACAATGCTTTTGGGCACATGGGGTGATTCTTGAGAATGGGGCTGGGCAGGGATGGGATCTGGACTTGATCCTTGTGGGTCCCTTCCAAATTAACTTATTGCATGATTCTGTGATTCTGTGAAAGTCAAACATGAAAACAGCTGCACCCTTCCCTTTGCCACACAGCAAGAGGACATCTGAGGCAATGCCAGGAGCAGTGGCAAGCTTTGCTGTTCTGTTTTTCTCTCCTGGTAGTACTGGTATCATGGCTCTGCCAGGGCTGCTCCGAGGTCCTCAGTGTTCTTCTGAATGCAGAGATTATGAATAAGACTTGCATAGCCCTGGCGCAGTTCAATTTGTAGAAGCTTTTCTGCAGCTTTGGAAAGTTGGATGACTAAATACATTTACTCTCATCTTCAACCCCACACAGGGAACTCACCAGCAGATAAAGCCATCTTCTCCAATCCCTAGAAACCATGTGAGGAATATGGTCCAGGACTTCTGCAAGACTGAAAGATACAGAGGCATGAATCAAACCTGAAAGCCTCAGGAAAGATTCCTGAAGCAGGACATGAGCTTGGTGGCTGCAGTCCCACTACTTGGCAGTGCCTTAATAGGCAGGGTGAATTGTGCTGCATTGGCATGCTTCCTGACTGGCCTTGAGTGATTCCTCATGCCAGTGATTCCTCATTCACCACTCACTGTGGTGAATCAGGGAGAGAAGGCAGTTCCCTGGCATTTCAGAGCATTCCCCCAGGGCAGCCACCAAGGCCTTTCCCTGGTGCAGGGCCCCTTTTGACTAATGCAGAACAATTCCACTGTCTCCTATAGCTGGGGATGACTCAAAGGGTAAAAAGGACTTTCTGAGCATTAAAAGCACAGTGAATTCCAGAAGCTCATGATTATTTTTATCATCAAAGCTGCTTCCTCTTATAGCATCTCACTTTTGGTGTTGTTGATCTCCACTGATGGATAATTTAGGTAGATAAAAACATAATTAATCAAAGCCAGGGAACATAATGAAAATCTATCTGAGTAAAGGAATCATGAAGAATAGGGTTTAAGTCCACATTGCCTTTCCCAAAGCCAAAGCTAAATCCATTCTTCCTTTCACAGTACAGACATGTTATCAACCTTGTCCCCTATCTTCTCCTTCTAGCTCATAGTACAGTGGCTACTTCATGCACTTGTGTGTGGTTATCCAAGTCTAGCTGCCACCCTTTGCCAAGCTCCAAGTTAAAACTTAAGCCACCTTAAGATAACTTAAGTTATCAAACGTCCTCAGGATGGTCCGTGTGTTGTCCTGGGACTTGCTCTCAGTCTCCCTGGTGGAATGCTTCACCTGGACTACATATTTATGCATTAGGTCACCAGTGGAGGATACGAGGCTACAAAGTGAGAACTATAGCTCAGTGGCTGCAGCAGTTGTGTGGTGCTAGGAGAGGAGTCTGCAAACCTGAGCCCAATATATATTCTAACTACTGAATTGAAAATTGGAGCTCCCCTTATTCAGTGGTTTATGAGAGTTTAGAGTGCTTAGCTCTGGCAAATTATGTGACAGAGTAGGTGGGAGCAGATTGAGTTGGTGTCTTCATGTCAGACTTGGGTACAAAGTAGGTGCCAAGCAGCTCAGCATCATTAAGATGTGGGTGTTTTTACACATTCCCAACAGCAAAAGTCAGGCTGTACATACTCCCTCAGGAACTCACATATCAGCTGAATATCCAGATCTCCACTGACATGTTAGATGGCCAGAAGTGTTGTAGCACGTTTATCACAGATTAGCAGGACATAAAACCTGAAAGTGCTGATTGCCCACCAAGTCTTAGCTATCACCCCTCTCATGCAAATGGAGCAGCTTTGCCGAGGCACAAAAGTTAAGAGATCACTTGCACTGGGCTCTCTACTATGAGCACTGAGCTTCTGGATGGGCTGACTGCATCTCCTTCTCCACCAGGGTTCTGGAGCCAAACATCCACACAGGGTAACATAGGCACATGCAGCCTGTGCTCCCAAAAAAACCTGAATGACCAAAGCCTTTCCCAATTGATGGCCCTTCTCCAGTGACTCAGGTCAGTGAATGGCTGTGGCTTTCCCCAGTACTACTCCAGTGAGGAGATTATTAGCATCATGCCATGTTGTCACTAGCAGTCATTGCTCAAGCCTTGCTGCAGTCATTTTCATCGGGGATTGGCTAAACTGCTTCACCCAACTATGTACAACAAGGTGTGTTATCAGACTAACTTTTCTGTTTTGTCCTTGCCTATCACATGTTTGTGCCTCACTACAGGGAAACCCTATTGCAGGAAACCCGAAATGCAAATGCCTAAGGACAGATAAATGAATATTTAATTCAAACCAGCAAAATGTTGTTTGCAGTTATTTATTTTACTAAAATGGTTACATATGTTGAAACAAAGAAGAGCAATAGTAATATGTTTGTTTTTCCAATATCATAAATAATTACTGAGTTTTCATTAGCTGTTGGCTCAGCACTGATCATGACTCTCGTTATTTAAAAAAGACACACACATAATTCATCAGAATTTGTGTTTTCAGAAAACTCTAAAGCAGCAGTAGAAAAAAAAATAAATTAAAGGAAACAGTAACAAGAAATTAGGCCAAGTATTTCTTAAATTTAAAACCCACTTGGTGTGTTTTACAGATTATTCTTGTGCTTTGATCATTGGAAAAGGGAACCATTAACAAGTTGTTTATACAATGGCTTGCCTTCTCCAGTTTTACTTCAGAGGAGTCCCCAAAAGTACTCTTTTTACATGACAAATTTTGGTTTATACAGACAAAAACACTGAATATTCCTAACAGAAGAGTTTGTCAAAACCATGATTTTATTGTCACAAAATATTTAATACCAGAATAACTTATAATAGTATGAACAAAAGTGAAGTATTAACTCTCTGCTATTAGTTATAAACTCACATAATTATGCCAAAATCCAGTAAAGTATTAAAAATTAAGGTCATGGAATCTTAGACATATAATGATGCAAGTCAGTAAAACATACTTCAACTGTTCATACAGTCACAACATACATTTCTTGCTTGGCACTTTAAGTCAATGCAAATCAGCAATTTAGAAAACAAAGTAAAAATATATATGTACAAAATATTTTCATATCAAATAATTTTCATTGTACACTAAATAAAACCAACAACGTTATGTTACATCAAGAAGTTTCCTAAGAAGTCACACCAAGGCTGATATTTGCAATGTGTCTTGACTATTTTAGTGCAACTGAAACAGCCTCTATTTGCAAGTTAGTTACATCATTAGCATAGTCCTGCTTCCATTGATGTGGGAGTTCTGCCATTAAACTCAGCAGGAGCAGAACTAAAGTCTTGTCTTGTTCATTGATGGCTCACCATAAAGAGAAGCAAGGAAAGGGATAAGTAGGAAAAAACCTGACAGGATACCCACAGGAAAAAAAATCCAAATCCTAGCAACAATCAGCACTTTTCCAGTTTTCTGTAACGAATTCTGTTTTGGCATTGCCACTGTTCATTCAAGCACTGTAAACCTCATTAGACTATTGTTATATGATTTATGAATAACTTGGACACCTCCAGAGAAAATTTAAAAATAAACCTGGTTTTATGATAGTTATTACACTCAATAGCAGTCAGTTTTAGAGATATGACATTTAATACATGGTTTAGTATCTTCTTAAAACCCTCCTGCCTTAAATGCTGAGATTTCTCAATGTTTCAGTTCCTTTTGTGATTCTTGTTTGGGCTTTGATAGTTTATATTATAGGCTTTTCTTACTGAAATGTGAAATGTCAATCAACTGTCCTCATTTATGCAGTACATACAAAATAAAAATGCTTAAACCACATTAAAGTAATAAGTTCCACCATGGAAACATTTCTGAATGGCACTATAGTTTTAGTTTTGTACAAGAAGACACCAATTTTACTTCTATCAAAACTTCAGTAAGTCACTAGTAAAGCTTTAAAATTACAGAATTCAACTTGAATTTACAACTAGTCTGACTAAAACCTTCTCAACTAGAAATCTTTAATGAGCAACACAGCTGAGAGCATATGTATAAGTTCAAAATAATCTGAACAATTAACTTATTTCCTAAATTTGTATGTTCTAGAGTATTGCACTTTTCAAAGGAATGATTTTGGTATTTTAATATACTGCATATACAGGTAAGAAACATGCATAACAACCTTATTGTCACTTTGACAAAACGTACTGTACAATTTTTATAACACTGTTCGTTAAAAAAAAAAAGAGAGTGAGAATGATGTAACAATTTCATTAAGACTCGTCAATTTGTACAAGTCAAATAAGCACAACTCTCCAGGGCCTTCAGCAGTAATGTGTTTAGCCCTCGGCTGCTTAAGCCCACTTGGAATAATATACAAAGTTTAAGCATTATGGCATTGTCATTTTGAGGCATAACACTGTTGTACTATGCCCACGTTATAGCTTATTTTTTCAAAGCAAGGCACTTACTGTAATAGCAATGCAAACATCTTATGCGCACTTCGATTAACATAAAATAAGTTAATGTTTTGATAAAAACAGGGTTTTTATAATTTACATGCCTTTTATAGAAGCAGTTGAACGTTTCATTTAACACAATGAAAACATCTGAGTCAGAAGGGACTTTTATTTTTTTAACTGACCATTCTGTAAAAGGGGACCTATTTCCTCCTGTCTGTGAATCTGACTTTGCTGAAAACCAATCCTGTGAGGAAAACACCTGTTTGATATGAAAACAAAAGAGGACCCGTCCCTTAAAACTGCTGAACTAATGGCACTTTAACAGTCTTTACTTCTGATATATGTGATGATTTCTGAATGATGCAGCTGGTGGTTCCCTGCAGTTTGTCCTTCCCCTGGGCAAGGTTCGTTAGGGCCATAGCTGCGTTGATCTCCTTCCAGTATGTCTCATCTTTGCTGGGTCCCTTTCTGTTAGCTGCACTAGAGTCAAGCAATAACAAAGATTTACACACACATCTTGCACAGCTACATGATATCAGCAAAGCTGTAATAACAGCAGTTTTGGAAAACTGTGAAGTCCCTTACTCACCTTTCACACTTATTTGGTCCATTCTCCAGATTTTCTGAAAACAGGAAAAAAAAAAAGGCTATTTTATTTTAATAGTTTTAAAAACAAGCATGTTCAGGGAATAGGCATATTGAAAAAAATAATCCAAGCTTTATTCCAAAATTGATACCAGCTCTAAATAAAATCTTTGCTTTGACACACATAAAGGACCAGCTTCATGCAGGCATCTTCCTGGAGAAACCTACACTGAAGGTGTAGCTGTTCTTGAAGGTTTGCCTACATTCTGCAGGGTAATAGAGGAGTTCTTCAAAACGTATTTATGTTTTGAATACCAAGGACATAAGGAATTGCAAAACCTAAAAATAAAAATCAGCTTCATTGCCTTTCAGTGAATGCCTTCCAGTATGCACTAAAAATAGGACTCTCACCCATGCACACATGATGTGTGTTGGGTTTAATGCACCCCTTGCCCAGGCAGCGCCTCAGTCACAGCGGCAGCTGAGAGGGACACAAGTAACAAGCACACCTGGCTAACAGCCTTCAGAGATGAAACTGCTTCACAGGCATAAACTACACTTCCTCATCAAGAGTCATATTTGTTCATTCACTAAGTCCTCACATCCCAGAGAAGCCAGAAATATTTACCAGGCAGAAATGTATAAGCTTTATTCAGTGGGTTTGCTATCCTGACACATAAATACATTATAGAGGAGAAAGAAGCTGATGCCCAGCTGCAGTACCTATGGAAAACAAGTCAAACCAAAGAAACAGCAATGGCATGAAAACTAATGGCTACAAGACCCAAAAATCTTCTAAACACAACACAAATCTCATAAATGATGTACATCTTTGCAAGGCCAGATTCCCAAATACAAATCAATCTTACCATTAGATTTCCATCAGATTATGAATTAAAAGTTGATCTTGTCTTTAAACAGAGCTTCCAGTGGAATAGGAGCATCCTTGCCCACCACAGCCAGCAGCCCATTGTCTCCTACAGCCAATAATTCAGCTCAGCTGCACAGCCCAGTGCTTGTAGGTGACTGCTGGAGACCGCAGTCCCACTAAAGAACCACAGGGAGAGAGCTGCAATGTCAGAGATCAGCTGTTTGCCAAACTGTTTCATGTAGCAGCCCTACTTCCCTTTCCAAAACAGCTTTATAAATAAATGTTCACAGGTGACCAAGATTTAAGTTTTGTTCCAAAAGTGCATGGCTTAAATCAGCATCTCTTAAGATCTCCTAGAACAATACTTGAATGGGATTCAAGAGGGGGAAGACCAGCCTATGCAGAGGACAAGGAACCAAGGGAAAAAGAAACATTTGATCCAGAAAGAGATACTGAATGACACAAAAAGTCTCCTTCTTCACACTGCAGTTGGCTATGAAGAATTCTTTAGCCCTGCTTCATTGTTTTTCTTTAATTAGAGACAGTTTTCAAGAGGAAGTTTAGGACTGAATAGGTCAGTAGGTATAGAAATGGAAATGGCAAGTAATAGAGAACATCATTGCCAGAGCAAACCTCGACATAAATACACCTCTCTCAAGCATTTGTCAGTTTCTTTTGCTGTTGGAAAATATTTCCTATGAACAAAAAAATTGCTTGTACAAACTTCTGAGGGAAGTAGGTGTGAATGGTGACACACATTCCAATTCCTGCGTTTATTTGAAGGAGTATTTGCAAATATTTTTTACTGGTGTTTAGCCAGCTCTAAAAGAAAGCATCTTGCCCATGGTATATAAAGGCAGTAGCAAAACTAAAAAATAAATCCAGGAGGAAAGAGCTGCCCATTCTTTACTTTGCTGAAGATTTTTCCTGAATCACACATATGTTCTTACTCTGTTCAGATTTTATGTTTTTTTCAAACAAGTAATTTATGTCAAAGGAACTCAAAACTGGGTTAAAATAAAACCATCACTGATAATTTGCAAAGCTCTGGCTAATAACTGCTCTCAAAGCATGTTAGTACAATGAAGTCTGAAAATCCATCACTTCAAAGAACCCCTTTTTTCTTGCCAAAAAAATTCTTTTCTGCTATACCAAACATATACCAGTTTGCACTACCACAGCATCCAAGCAGCTCACTGGTGTCTGAATAGCCTTTAGCAAAGGCAAAAAGTATTACCATATTTGTTTTTGGTTGGGGATAACCACAGTGAGAGAGACAAAGACCTTTCCTCATGCTCTCCTTGACATCTTGCCAATCGAACCAACTCAAAGCAAAAGTGGGGTTCACTTCACATGCCATGAAACTGCCATCTAAGTCATGTATATCCTTGTATCTTTACTTGTCCAGACTCCATTCATAAACAACAGAGATGTCCTCCAAGAAGTGGATTCAGCCATTCTATTTAACACTACAGCCCAATGTCCCTGAGTGCTGCTGCAAAACCAAATTCCCGAGTCCTGTTCTGTGGTCCCTTCCTCACACTTTAGTCCTTTGCACAGCATGATCATCCATATGGATATGCTGAGAGCTGGATGGGGGGAGGACCATATCTTTCCTTTGGCTATTCAGCATAACAATGATCCATATCTATTTTTATAAAGAGACATTAGTACACGGCCAGTATAACTACAGCCTTAATGGCTTAGCTCAGCCTGGAAGAAATGCAGGCTGGTCATGTCTGGCTCTACACTGACCTGAGAAAGAACATGGATGAAAAAATGTTATCAAATGTATAAAAAAAACGGCAAAATTTTGAGTCTTACCCGATATTTTGCTTATTCTTCATCTTTTGTAGTTTACCTGCTCTGCCTCCAACTCCTAATTAAAGATTTTGATAATTGAAGCTTTTGATATTTGAGATATCTGCACAAGAATTGCAAAATCTATTTCAACTGTAAAAGCAACATTTTGGTGAGATTGTTCAATGAAAATAATCAAGAACTGCATTCTCAAAATGGAAAGAGTTCATTTTCTTGACCATCACACAACATGTTCCTAGATTTCATCTCTGAGGCAATAAGGAAACAGCACTGGGACTGGGTAACCTCTCTGGAAATGGTGAAGAAAGGAATAGAAAAGTGATGGAGCATCCTGAATATCACCAAGTATCCTCAGGTGAGGACTCACCCCTGAGCAAGTGCTGATGGACACTCCACTCATGACCCTCTCTCTATTACATGAGAAGCAGCACTTTACCAGCCTTGAGGTACCAAGGTTGCACCAGAGCTGTTCTCTCCAAGCACTGTGGTTACCTTTAATCTCATACCCCTTCGGTGGCAGCACCTCTGGTCTCTTCCTAAAGAGTGTGGCTCTCTCACTAGTCAGATCAAGGCAAGCTGCCACATGAATTTAAACCCCTACAGACTTGTCAAGATTAGGTCAGTGTGTCAAGTGACTCCTGGGAAAGCCAGCACTGATGAATTATTGCATTCCACACCACTCCCAAGACTCATTTATAAGTTAAAAAATTATGTTTACCCTACTACATATAGACATACAACAGCATACAACTGACCAGCACAAATAATATTCCTAAACAACACTAGTATTCAATAGCATATTTAGTAATTGAAACCAGAAGAAGCTGCTGCTGAAGGTGTTTTGTAGTCTCAGAAAGGATTATGCTTCTTGTCAAAGGATGGTGGTAGGCTTTCAACATATATTGAGATCCTATAATAAACCTATTTAATATTAAACATCAGAAATATCTTTTTGCTACAGGTTTGGAAATCATTTAAAACAGTGGTCATTTGCTCTGTAGCCAGAAAGTTTTAAACACTGTGAAAATGGAAACTCAGTCATTTAAAATTAGGGGGTTGTCATTTATACCTCACTTTCTGGTGCTTCATTCTGCTCCCAGTTGTAAGCATCCAGAGAATCAGCTTTTGCCTGGCCAAGAATGTCTCATTCTGCTCTCAACATCCGCCCAAAGAAACCAGCGAGGCAGGATATTTGTTTCCTCTTGTTTATAATAGGAAATAACTATAAATCACCTAACAGTGGAATTCTGTATACCTTTCCATTAGTATGAGTTTTCAGTATACAGTTTACTGTAGGGCACAGTGCCAAGAGTGTAGACACCAGACAATACCAGCTTTGTGACACAGCATGGTATTTTTCAGGACTCACATCATTATTAATAATATACATGGCATCTTTTTTTTCACCATTAAATTTCTTCATAAATATTAACTGGCTGATCCTGACAACTCTCTTGCAAGGTAGCCTGCTGTCCATTTTAGCAGAGATGGAAATGAGTCTCAGAAGTCCAAAATCAAAATACTGCTTCGACAATATTTTGACTATTTCAAAAGCATTTAAGAACAGAATTTTCCAGGATTTCTCTTATATTTAAAATATTTTCCTTTGTTCTTCTGCTATCAGAAAGGACCAGCCAAAGAAAATGAAGCCCAGCGTTCTTGAAAGCAAACCATCCTTAAACTGCACAATAGCATCACACACCTCCAATTTACTATGCACAAAGGCTCTCTGGCAGCACAGGGCTTGCAGCACATTCAAATATTTCAGACTAACTCAGACACTTACTGTTTGCTGCATCCAGACTAATCATTTTATATACTTGGATGACTTCAGGAGTGTGCTAAATAATGTTAATTACAGTTACATTTTATCATTTGGATTTGAGAATTCTAACCTAAGAACATCACATGTGTGTGGTGATGAGTTGTACCCAAGGCCTTGCTGGGAACAGCAAAGGCAAGACTGACCCCTTCTGTAGCACCAAGCAGCCTCCACACTGCTCCCCCACTCACTGTGGTATCCAGCTCCAGCTGAGCCACAACAACTGGCTTAAACCCTGCTTTGTGTTATCAGGTAACACTGACAAAGCAAAAAATGGCTTGAAACCAACAGAGGAAAGAATGTGTGAATGAGTGAATGAGACAGAGAGGGAAGGGTACAGAACATTATGTAGTGGGGAAAAAATGGACATAGAAGTCAAGACACAGTAGGTCAGTCTCAGATGACTGTCATATTTTTTGAAGCTACTTAAACATGTACAGATTCCTGATGAATTACACATCTTCTAGTCTAGCTTAAAATAGAGGGGGGAAAAAAAAGAACTGCTGGCCTCAAATGATGAACACTATAAAACATTTGTTGGTTCAATAAAAGGTCCTGTATAACTTATCTTCATTTTAAAATTGGCAACATTATTCAGTTGTTTCTCTCACTGCCTGTCGTGAACTTTCTTTTGTTGGTTTTGGAGACTCTGGTTTAACATGTGTTGACCAGCATTTTCAAAACAAGCAAGAGGAGAAAAAAAGGAGAAACAGGAAATAAACTGGAGCAGCTGAAAGAAAAAAGAACATTACATGTATGAGTAAATTAGTGGGGAGAGGAAGTATTTCTGTAGGTCACATACTCACACACACCTTGACTCCAGTATTTTCCAAACCACAATTTCAGGGCACATAAGACTTTCAGATCCCTGTTTCTCCAAGAACAAAGTTAGGTTAATTTGAGCTAATACTCCTGTGCTCATCTGCACTGACACAGCTTCTTTACCCTTGAAGGATCCCAAAGTAAACCAGGAATCACTCAACACCATGAATATTCACCCACATCTGGGGAGGGAATGTGGCTTAGCCCAGGCTGATCAGCAATGCAAGGGAGGGGAAATTGTAGCCCAAAGCAGCAGTCCAGGGCTTCTGCTCTTATAAAAAATGTCATTTAATCTTGGTGCAAAACCTGTAGCATCTTTTGAAAAACAAGAAAACCTCAGCTTCTCTAGCTTGAATTGGAGGAAGAAGGAGCTGGCCATTCCATATTTACACTTGCAGTCTCCCATTTTGAGCCTAATGTAAACAGACAAATGAGTTTGTAAACATGGATAACAGCTCAGCCAGCGTCCCACACTACCACAGGCTTTCCACACACAGACAGGACTCATCCCACCCAACACTGAAACTCCTAAAACCCTTTTCCTTTTGCACCATCCTCCCAGTTTCCTCAGGGACAGCAGACCTATTAAGGATGAATTATGGAGAAGTGCAGACAGGAAAGCTCATGCTGGAAGAGATTCCAAACCACAGAGTCTACTACAGAAATATTCTCCAACACGCCCTGGTGGCTGATCTCCTGCAGACCCCAGGCCACCTCCACACAGGATCCTTTCAGAGCTCTCCCTTGTGGGTCCTCTCCTGCCCAAAGCAGGTCCTGGGCTGGGAAGGTCTGTGTGAGACCATCATGTTGGGGCTGGCAGTGCTCATGCAGCAGAACCTTTTGGTGGAGGAATGAAAATCCCTGTTGGAGTTTCAGGTGACCTGTGGCTGCAGACACAGCATGGCAGTGTGACCTGGGAGAGCGCATGATACCAATCACAGCAGGTCTGATCTCAGGGGTGTACTGGATTTCTACTGACAAAGATTTATTACCATGTCCTTTAGCTGGGTGGGAGGAGGAAAACTGTCAGAAACTTGCAGGAATGAGCTCTGGGCTCAGGCTCTAGAGAAAGCTCCTTTTCAGCAAAGCTTTATTTTACTGCTGCTCTCTCTCTTCCAGGAGGAGGTTACAGAGCAGTTTGTAATGAAGTCACCCCCACAACCCTGTTACCTCACTCCTTTAGCTTCACAGGGACACCAAGGATAACAACTGACCTGTCATCAAGCTGTTACGTCCTTTCAGATGAACAAACTACATAATCACAATTTATGTTCAAGTGACTGCTAGAGTGAATATTTTTCCCTGTTCACCCAGTGGGTTTTTTCCCAGGAACAGCTATAGCCCTGGTCTGACATGTTCTATTAAGAACCATAACACTGGGTCTTGCCAATGTCAGAAACATCCCTTTTCTATCATGCCCTAGGCCAAACCTTTTCTGAAAATATTTCATTGAAATTTGTTTCTTGCATCAAACTTCACATAAAAGCTTTAACTGGGAAGGACTGCTAACACTCAAGTTTTTTCCTGAATTCCTGAACATCCAAAGACTTTTTTACATTGTGCAGCCTGGAGCCTGCTGGAGTGGGAGTAAGCATCTAATTACATTTAATACATGTGATTTTTATAAAATGAGTGTACATGCCCACAGAGACTGCGATAGCTGTATTTTATAAATCATAAAAGAGAACTGAATTTGCAAGTCTATATTAATATTTGCATTAATAAGTGGACTGAGAACCCCACATAATAGTAGGCATGGTGCAAATGGTCATAGAATCCTGAACTATGCACATGAAGGTAAGAATTTATGAGTTAGCAGAATAGATAAAAACCTGGTGTAAATAATTTCATTGTTCAGGCTGTCACAGCTGACTCTCAATTTCCCCCGACCAGTGACAGTGTGTTCTCCTTGATGAGATTCAGGGCACTGTGTGAGTCTTGTTTTCTTAGCCAGACCTTAGCAGAGCCTATAATGGGAGCTGGGGCTGTGAGTGCTGAGGTGAGCTGTTAACAAAATGATGGCTATATGGTTTTATTTTCTTTACAAGTTTGCTGCAAAGCTGACTGAAATAAATTTTTTTCTCCTTGAGTTGGCATGTTTCTTCTCATTGAGTCGTGCAATGTTGTCAGATTCCTTGGTGATAGTTTCCCACATGCATTTCACAATGCATAAAGGAACATCTGACCTAGGCTTCTTTTGTGTGTGTGTGTTTTTGTGTGTTATTTGGGAAGGGATTTATAACACATGCTGCACTGACTCATCATCAGATGAAGTGGTTTGCCCTTCTTTTGCAAACCATTAGAGGTTAACATTGAAAACCATGTTAGGCAGCAGGTAAGGGGGAGGGTGAAATAAAGAAAACAGGGAAAAGGAGAAGGGGAAGAGAAAAAAGAAATAAAGGAAAGACTCTGGGAGATGTTACAAAAAAAAGAAAATTACAAGATGGCAAATGAAGATTCACCAGGAAAAAGAAGAGTAAGGAATATAAAGGGAGAAAACATACCACTATGTCAACTTTCTTTATTTTTAATACAAAAATAGCCTTCTCCCACCCAGGAAAGTTGCTGTTGTGCAGGCAGGCACGTTCAGTCTTTCTCTCTGGATCTAAAGATTTTAATTGGGAGCTCTTAAAGACTAAAATAAGGCTTTAAAAATAAAAAGCTAAAGTTAAATGCAGCCAGGGTAAGCACTATTACACTCCAGCACGATTGTTTTTCATTAAAAAAGCAGGGTGAAAGGGAGGGTTTCAAAGCCATATTTCAACCCTGGGCTGACACGACAGCAGTAAAATCTGATTTTGTTATGCTAGTTGGCTGTGGGTTTGGGAGCAGACCCTATATATGCGGTGTAATGTTATGATATGAATGCATGCACACAGGATATTTTCAGAAGCTTCTTGCAGAATTTAGAGAAACGTGCCACCCATTCCTGTGGCCCCATTTGCAGGAGCCAGCTCCTCTCCTGCTCCTGGGAGCCAAGCAGGCTGAGACATGGCATGTGCTGAACAAAGATAATTTAAGTTACAAGGTGCTGTATTTTCAGGCAAGTGGAGGAACTTTCAGTGAATGCCAGAACTGGTTTCCGTGGTGTGTTTAGCCAGAAGCATGAAGTAAAGAATAGGTAAGTCTATCTGAAAGACAAAATTCAGTTTCTTTCACTCACATATAAGATAAAAAACTGAGAAATATGTTGTTATGAAGTTCTTTAAACACAGCTTCTTCCATCCACTGCATGGGGTACTGAAATATGCACAATACTTATCACAGAATCATAGAATATCCTGAGCTGGACCCATAAGGATCACTGAAGTCCAACTCCTGGCCCTGGGCAGCCCCAAGAATTACACCATGAACCTGAGAGCATTGTCCAAATGCTTCTGGAACTTCAGCAGCTTTGGTGCTGTGACTGCTTCCCTGGAGAACCTGTTACAGGGCCCATCCATCCATCTGAGTGAAGAACCTTTTCCTAATGTCCACAGAAACCACTCCTGACACATCTGCAAATACTAACCCCACATACCTAAGTAGTGTCCCAAACTTACTGTGCTGTGAGATCATAAGCACACAAATTCAAGCAGCTTGTAACAAAAGTGCATCAGCAGGGCCCCAGCAACCAAGCAGCCATAAAAATGACTGCAAGCTGCAAAAGAGCCTCACAGTCACCCAGATAACTGTTGCACAACAGATCCTGCAAATTCAGGGATCGCACGTGAAATTTAAAAGATTGTTTCTATGTCCAAGGAGATACAGATATTTTCAAATATATACCTGCCTGTATCTGCTTCTACATTATGTTTGCATAAAAATGGGAATGGATAAGCCATCTGCCTTCACACTAAGTATACTATGAGATACAGCAGTACAATCACACATGGTATTTTCTGTGGTCACCACTTGCTGAAGGCACATGATGGAGTTGTGCCAGGACTGAACCTGGAGCAGTCTGACACCTTTCCTCATGACACAGCAGCTCCAAGGCTGTTGCAGGCAGAGGACACAAGAAGAGAGAAGACAGTCAGGTGGACTTAACACATCAAGGACATCATGTAAGTGACTTGCAGTCTCTCTGCTTGTGCTACAGGTTTGTGTGGGGCTCAAAAAGTCATTCTAACTGACCTTTTCAGAGGTGCTACAGTACCTGGTCTCTAGACTCTGACTTGAGAGTCTGGGCTTTCAACTTCAGCATGACTGAGCACTGATGGGTGTAAATGAGGTTAACAAGAGTGCTGCTTTGCATGCATAAAAAGCCATGAAATCACGAGCATCCACAAGGTCTTATGCATCTAAAATTACTTTAAATTGTAATCATCTGGTGCCTTACTTATCCATTTGTGAAATCCAAAAGATGTCTTATGAAAACACCTTTATTAAACTGTGAAAAGGGCCAGATAGAATGTATCAAGTGGCACTGAACCAGCAGTGAGTACCCAATGAGGATATAAGATAAGTTTTGAGGCATCTTTCAAACTAGGCCAGGTCATGTATGTCACAAAAGTATCTCTTTCCTCATCTAGCTTGAAATGCGATGGGAACCTCTTTATTCAGCATCCTAAGGAATAACTGAAGCACACACAGAAAGCTGTAGTCACACACCTCCCTGACCATACACAGAATAACCAGCAGCAAGAAACTGCTGAGTGAGCTGTAGGGGAAGGAGCTGCCTGTGGATTATTCTCATCTCCAGTTGCACAAAAGTGGTTTTAGTGTTTGATAGCATTATTTTTAAGTCAACTCTTCAGTTTTGTTTCTTTGCTTTCCCTTGTGAAGCAATTGCAGTCTTCATGCTCCTGCTGATCACAACTTACACTGTTATGATTTCCATAACAGGCACCTTTTAAACAGGCCCTCAGAGATTCCAGCAAATTAGGAGGCTGTGTTTTCAGTTTTGCTATTCACTGAGTGAGAGGCAGTGCACCAAAAGGCGAAAGGCTCTTGGAGCAGAACAGCATGCCCAGAGTTATTCAGGAAGATGTGCCTATTTGCCAAGAGCTTTTGAAGAAGCAGAAACACCTCCTTCTATACTCCAAACATCATCTTGTGTTTCAAATGGTTTGAGTCCTAATGCAGTGCAATTCCAGTAACCCTGCAGAAGAATCATACTAAGAAGAGCTCAAAGCCTCTCTGGGCTATCATGGCGATTGGTGCAGCATAATAAAATCAGCCACACTGGGCTTGAATTCTCAAGGAGCAGCTAAACTTTAACCCTGCAGATGCTCAGTAATTGAAAGTTGTAAGCGCCCTTCACAGCAGAGCCTTTGCCTAAGACAGATGAGGCTCCTGCACTCTGAAGGAGCACGTGTGGGAGGTCCTGAAACAGTAGTAGGACAGTACTTAACATTGCAAAGGCCTTGGATGTGAACAGCTTTGTGGAAGAAGATGAAATTGCTTCTCTGGCAAAATGTATGAAACCGTCTGTGATAACAGGAATGAGAGCAAGGATGACTGAACAAATATTTGCACTGAGTGCCTTGTCAGGACAGGGGAATTGCTACTGATATGATCTGTACTTTCAATGTTACTGCTTCTGACAGTCTTACAGACCTTGCAGATGTTTATTGGCCACTAAATCATTCTTCAAGAATGTTGGCTCTGTTCCCAAACCTGAAGTGCCTGAATGTGAAGGGGTTTGTTATTCAACACACACTGCTGCTTTTGGAGACAGTGATTTTCAAGAAAACAGCAGGGAAACATTGTCAGCTGATAACAAGACAGGGACTGGATTCAGATTTCCCTGCACCCCGGGCCTCAGCTGCAAAGGCGGGCTGAGTAAACGAGCACCACGTAGCAGGGCACTGAGCATCCACGTGGCAGGGAGCACTGACAGCAACGCTGCGCCACAATTATGGACCTGCATCGCAGCAAAGATTGCTGCTGAGAGACGGGGCTTACCAGCTCACCCGACCTTGGTATACCGCCTGCTCTTCCTGCTATAGCACAATTGCATGCATTTCAGAGGCTCTGCAAGGCTCGCTCCGTGGTGCCGCAGAGAGTAGCTCCATTCTGCTCCGCTCCTCTGACTGCAGGACACGCTGCATAACAACGAGGCTCATTCAAACCCACGGTCATTCATCTCGGGAAGAGCAGCTCGCAAAGACGCAATTGCCGAGCTGTGGGGGACCCTAAGCCACAGTATTTCAAGGCAAACAGATCTGCTTTCAAACAGAGAGTTTTTGAACTACGGGCAATACGCTCACGCTTTTTCTCTGAGTGAAGAAGCCAATTTTCTGAGATCACTGCAAACAGTTCTCACCTGAAGAAGCTTCACTGACCACTGGAAGCTGTACCTAAATAGAGACTGGACTAAAATAGTAGTAATAATAACTGTGGCAGTAATAATACATATCTTTTAAATAATGAGTGATAAAAAGTAATCCATTCCCATAATACTATAAAATTTTTTCGACACCTTTTTATTAATAAAATTTATTGATAAAATTATGAATTATTGACGCACAGTGTATTATTACCACAGGAAAACTATACTACCCACAGGTATTGAACATATTTCTCCCTAAAAGGAGAAATTGATCACATCCACATTGATCAGTGGATGTGATCTAAAAGCAGTTAAAGCCAACAGCCTCCTCTAAAACCTCGCTGAATTGCTGGCTATCAGCTTCCAAGATGAAAGACAATGTTATCTAAGTAGCCCTTGTAACATTTTCCCCCAAAACAGGGTGAATACTGTTTAAAAATGTCAGGTTGGCGCAGACATAAGGTGCTTCAAAAATATGTAAGACAGTTGCAGAAGGTGATAATGTCTTATTTTACATTAGCTCATGTGTGTTTTCCTGGAAGCCAGGTGATTTCTGCCAGGGAATTCTCTCTCCTGCAACAGTTTGCCGTATCAGACTTAAAACACACATACATATTTATGGTAAAGCCATATGGTATTTATGGTTAAATCAACTGACATACTTCAAAAAATATGAATTTTGATTAATTTGGAAGCGCTATAGATCAAAACGAGCTCAGAAGCTTTATTAGCATTATAAATAATTGGTCTTTCCTCATGTTACCATAAATAAAAAAAAAAAAACAAACAAACAAACAAAAAAAACCCCAAACTTCAGCCAACAAGGTTTGCAATGGGAAACTGAGCTATACATATGCAAATAAAATTTTAGAAAATACCTGCATTCATAGAACACAATTCCTTGCACAGATGCACTTGGAAATCAGTGTGAACTTTAAGTTCAAGGAGCAATTAAATTAACCTTATCTCAGTGTAATTCACACTTAAGGAATTTTTATGTGTCTTCCCTAATCTACTTAGATGTTTTCCTAACGGTAAGCAGCATCTGTAACAATCCTATATTTGTACAGATAGCCTGGCATTCTCACCTGCCTTTAAAGAATTAAGATCCTGAATTTCCATTTATATAGAGAAAATCAACAAAACACAAAGCTATGGCTCCAGACATGAAGAACATTTACATTTTTTAAGAAATAACTATGGTGAAAGAGAGATCCTTTGATCCCTCCAACACACTTCAACTCTAGGCTTTGAGCTTTTGGACAGAGGATAAGAGGAGGACTCTCAGCAGCCCTGCAAGCCAGGCAGCTACAACACAAACACTTTAAGCTCTGTGAACTGTTTCATGTTTTTAAATTAACTTGCTGCTATTATTAGTATTACTTCTGTTTCCACTTTTATAACAACAAAGGCTTTTTCTTTCATTTTGCGAGAACTTTTTATTTTTGCCCGTGAGCCAAAGCTTTGCCGTAGAACAATTGCCTATACATCACAGTCTGTGAAGTTTATGGGGATCTGCAAAAGACCTGCAAAGCAGACACAGCAAATCCCATGTGTGGACAGTGCCTGAATTCCTGCCCGCCATCCTTCTCCAACAATGTGCAAACAGGCCTTGCACCGCCAGCAAATGCTGTATTTGATAGTACAGATTCATCAGGATGCACAAAAACCAGCTGGCACCAACATGTTACTTCAGATAAACAAACTAAGTAAGGCGTTGACAAAAGCAGCCCCTCTGAGCACCACAGGGAGTGGCTCACCCAGCCCACAGGCAGGTCTTGGCTAGTGCTGGGAGACACCATCAACCCCAACTGCAACTCCAGGTTCAGCAAATCTTTTTAAAATTCTCTCTGGATAGCACTTCCTAGGCAACTACTGCTTCAGGTAGGAGCATCCTGAGAGCTGCTCAAAGCAAGCTGAAGGCCACTAACCACCCACATCCACATCTGCAGCAACACCCTTCCTCTCACACCTCAAACACAGCTGGCTGCCTCAAGCTGTTGTAACACACGAGGAGTTCTGCCTGAATGGTCCTAAGCTTTGCAATTAGTACTTGTCTTGCACCCTTCAAACACCCAGAGGCCCACTTTGGGGACTTAGATGACACCTGCCCCGTTCCTATAGTTTTGTTTTTATAAGACTCATTAGCCTATGTGGTGAAGCAGAGATTCCAAAATACAAAGACACTGACATTGTGAGTTTCTGTACCCTTAGACCTCAAGGAGGAGCTGCCCAGAAGAAACAACGAAAAACCTGTCTAAAAACCTGGCATCGAGGACTTTTCCCTATTATTTTGGTTAAGATGCCACATTGCTCAGATAGACGTGGTAGCAGCACCCTCTGCTTTATTTGTGAAATCTGCATTTCAGTAGAGAGAACATAATATAGGAATGTGCAGCCATATCTAGTGGTTGCAATTCTCAATCAAAATTGCTTCTCAACTGCCTTGTCTTCTATCACGTCTCTTTGTCCACTTCCTCCCCATTTCCAACTGAATCCTCATTTTTCTTTCTCTGCTACGACAGGGGAAGAGACAACTGAAGGAAGAAGAGTTCTTTCAAAAAACATCCAAGACTACCTGTTGGGATGGCACTTGGCTGTAAAGGCAAAGTTACACTGCAGCAACCCATCAAATAGGAAGTGCTGTGCCTGTTCAGCTGCTGGCATTAAACCCTTGTTCTGTAAGAACTGGGTAGAAATTGGTAACTGCTGCCCCACAGAGAGGCAGATTGGGAAGTATGATTTGTGAATATGAAGCACAAAGACTTTGGGAAACTTTCCCCTGGTCACAACTCTGTGCACATGTCCTACTCCTGAGTTTGGTATGTAAGCTGGTTTCTATACAGCACTTAAATGGAAAAAAAAATCCCTTTGAAAGAAGCGCCTTGAAACACAGATACTGGCAATAGATGACACTCACTTGTTGTAATTACTGAAAGACAAATTTTTGATCAAGACTCCTATCTGAATTCTCTCCAAAGCCTCTCTGAGCTCCAAATGCTGTGACCTTTAAAATCAAGGGAGCAAAATGTTCTCTGTTCTAATGACTGGTACTGTAAAAGCAGAAAATCCACACGTTAAAACAAAGATTTAAATTGTACTTTTTGGCAATAAAATCAGACATTTCTTTTTGGGTTTTAGAGGAAAACAGGGGATATATAAAAAGTTTAGAAGGATACTAAGCTTTAGAAAAATGGTCAGAAGTTATAAATAGGAGTCCTGTGTTTTCAAGGATGATGAAAACAGTATCAAAATATATAATGACATAAAATCTACTGCCTAAATTCCACATTTAGATGTACTATATCTACATTACAGAACATAAAAATACCCCACATTTACGTTTCAAACAAAAAAAAATTATTATATAATGAAGTTTCAGATGGGTTTATAGCTCTGTCTCTAACTGTTGTTCTCATAGATACTTGTAAGAAACACTTCTGTACAAAACATCCCTACTTTCCAATCAGCAGAAAGGATGCCCTCCTTTGGACAAATATACACTTTTCATTTATTTGGACAAAAATATTAAAATGAAACAGAACAAATTTTCAATCAACACTTGTTAATTTGAAGCACTAAAAATTCTCCCATATTGAAAGCAGATTCTCTGAAAAAACATTCATTTTCAAGGTCATGACAGTGCTGGCAGAACTCAAAAAATTGTAGTCCAACTTGCTTGTGTTCAGCTGTGTTTACTTAGTCTCAATTTGACAAAAGTCTGCCTCTGATTATGCATAGCAGTCATCTGCCCACAGATAAATAGATATTACACAAACTCTTGGAGGGAATGACATTTGGCTACCATTATTTTTGGAATAATTTATCCTGCATCCTGAACTTAAAACACCAGAATGATTCATAACGGTTTCTGGACCCAAGTATTTCCATTTAATAAAGAAATTTACCTCTATGACCTTTGTGGACTTCATATTGTACATGTTATTTGGTTAAAAAAAAAAACAAAAGCAATTTATTGTTAAATATTCTGTCAAGTGGCAAACCTGGTGGACTCCCTGCTGCAGCTCAGAGCCAGCATGTGCAGTGCAAAGGGCTCAGGGTGCTGCTGGAGGGGGGCTCTAACTCAGCTCCACAAGAGACATCCCACCCCATCACCACCTGCAAGCACAGGACATTGCTCAGCTCCCTGCACCTGCAGTGGGAGCCCAGAGTAGCAGAAACCAGAACAGCACTGCCTGGCATAGAAATGTGTTTTCCATTTCAAATGCACCCACCTCAAATTTAAACTTAATAGCCTATTATTTCTATGAGGGAAAATGAATACATATTGGATGACAAACTGAAATTTTTCATTATCTGAGGGAAATAGTTGTTTTGTGACATCTGTGGAGCATCTTATATTTTAAAGGAGACCTGCAGTATTTTTCAGATGTGGACAGAAATTTTGTCCAGTTAAAGATACTACTTGGTCTAGGGCATTTTGTGTTATAAATTTTCCATGAATAAGGCAAAAAACTTATGAATAAATTATAGTCCCTACTCTCATTCCTTCCCTGATGCCTCTTCTTAATTCTCTCCCCTTCAAGTAATCCTCTGTCAATTCCCCAGCCAAAACTACCCCAAACCATGTTTCCACATCACACACTGGAACTATTGAGGGCAATTCAAAGTCCATGAGATATGTTGTTACTGCTGCATATTTAAAGTGGAAAATGTTTCCAGAGTGCGGTGATATATGGAAGAATAAAGCCTAGACCAAGCAGTTTCTGTAAAGTTAGCATGCTTTCAAAAATGTCTCTTCAATTAGAACAACAAAATTAAGAAAGCCCCTGATGCAATAGGAACCATATGTGTTTGATATAGCCAGCTTCTCAAACATAACCTCTAAATATTCAGTTTAAAGAAAATTAAGAGACTTGTTTACAAAGAACTAGTTTATGTGTTTACAGGACTAAGCTGAATATTTTTAGATGGAACAATTACATACAAGTCATTTCCCCTCTTTTTCCCTTGTTTCGTGAAGGAATATTGCTGTGAAGAAGGAATGTGTTTTCAATGTGGACAGCTGGAGGTACAGAAAACAGATTTCTGTCACGTGGAACAAATGCACCAAATTCTTTCTTTATAGGGTGTTTCCTTACAGAGATTAAGTATTAGTGTTCATTACACTATGATGCAAAGCCCCACTCATTCAGAAGTGTGCTAATGACTGTGACCCCAAGAAGAGTTAATTCAGATGGAATCCAGGAAAATGAGGCAATACAGAAACCTCATCAGCAGTCCAATCACATGACAAAATGTGAGGCATCTCCAAAGCCACTGCCTGCCAAAAAAAGAAAGGCTGCTGCAAGAAAAATACTTTCACAGCTTGATATCTAGGTCTTGTGACTGCTATCCAAACAAGGAGTAAAAGTGGTACTATATAATGTGGCAGGGTAAACAGAACCACCCACTCACCATCACCAATCGTGTTTTTAATTCAGATAAATTCTGTTTCTTTAAAAAATGATAGGGGAAAAAGAAACAAAACCTTTTGCTGAACTTGAAAATTATATGTGTAATTATCAGATCTGGCATGACATATTTTAGGTTCATATATACCATGAACTGTATAGGAATGCATGTTTTGACATACAGGATCAAACAACCTGTCCAGCCCAGGTGATGTCCTTTCTACTGCACTGAGAGATGCTTGTCTCAGAGGAGCACAGAGACACTGCCCCCAGCCAGCTATGCATTAAGTTAAGAAGATTTCTCTCTGTAGCTTACAGATGCTGACGTGAAAATTTTTCAAAGAGAATATCTGATTTGAAAAATTTTCAGAAAGAAGCAGACCTAAAAGAAGTTAAAACTTTCAGGAACACTGGGCCAAGGAAGCCTCCACACTTGGCCAAATTGTCTCACAGTAGCCTGAAAACTACTTACAGTTTTCAAAACAGGTCTTGGTGGAATCTGCCAAAGTCTGGATTGGGTATGATTAAGCCAAGGTATGAGAAGTATTCTATACTTTTGTGTCCAGCTTAGTCAGGGATTGCAGATGCACTGAGAGACTGCAAAATTAATAACCAAACACCTTACACAAAGAGACACCTCCATCACTACCACCACTGCCACCAGCACTGGAGTATTTCCCAGTCCCAGACTAAGCTGTATTTTTGCCCCAAGTTGTGGAGCAACAATTTGGATCAATTTGCTTTGTATCCTAAGAAAGGTCATGCTCTTTTCTGGAAGTGTATTTGCTCTTAGCCTATGTAACATGGAAAAAAATGCCAAGACACCACAACTGGACTCAAAGGTTCCTTCCAAGAAGGATGGCAGTATCTCGAATTCTTATCTTCCCTCATTTCTCAAACACATTGAAAAGGAAAATATCAAACTTCTAATTTTGGACTGTTAAAAATGCTACTATCTCCTACACTTTTCTTATTTATTCTAGAACCCTTCCCCGCTGCAATCCAGATTCCTACTATTATTTCCATACCTGCTTCCTCAGTTTTTATCTTCTTGCCTTCATCCCTTTGATCCCTTTTCTTTCCTTTTTGCTCTTGTCCTTAATCTTGCATTCCCCTTTCCGCGTCCTCTCCCAGCACTATCTTCTCTTTACAATCTTCCAAATTTTTCTGCTCTTTATTTTCCTACCTGTATTTATTTCCTGGCTCTGAGTTTTTCTTTTCCCCTTCATTCCCTATCCTTTCTTTTATCTTTTCCCTCCTCCAGCTAAAATGATACTCCAGCCATGACCTACCTGAAAAGAGAGTTACATCTTTTAAGTCCATTGTCAGTATTAAAGGGATGGAAAACATCTCAAAAAGAGCTAAACGACTATTCCAGTCACTGTCCTGGACAAACAAGTGTAACTCCCATCAACAGCTGGAGAAGTTCAGCACCTGAGTCAAGTTATTTCCCATTTGCCACCAGTGACTGTTTGGTGTGGGAGCCCTGCTATAGCAATCTGTCCTCACACTAGGGCACGGAGACACAGACAGAATTTCATGCAGTGGCTGCAGGGTGTTGGTGATGAGAAAAACAACTCTGATAATGTAGGTCCTTTCTTCACTCTTAACTGAGAACAGAGCCTAACTGAAGTGAAAATTTTGT
This sequence comes from Alaudala cheleensis, assembly GCA_013398995.1. Taxonomy (NCBI): domain Eukaryota; kingdom Metazoa; phylum Chordata; class Aves; order Passeriformes; family Alaudidae; genus Alaudala; species Alaudala cheleensis. The sequence goes on along the minus strand of VWYE01009047.1, from coordinate 557,713 downwards.
TGAAACTTAAAAAGTGAGGAAGAGATCTGTATAAATATGGAGACAGCTATGCACCACTTCACCCGGTATTCTGCTGGATCTCTAACAAAATACCAAAATACCACAAGGAAAGTTCCTTGCATGCCATGCATTGTGTAATCAATATCACTAGTAATGAAAGCCTTACTCTTGGCTTCAAATAAAGTAGTGTAACATCCTGCGAAAGGACAGAATTACCACACAAGCAATTAGGTCAAGAGGATAAAAAGACTAAGTAGCATTTGCTTCCTGAACTTCCTGAGATCTGCCCATCAAAACAGTGATGTTTGCTTTTCAAGACAGAACAAGCTAACAGAAACATGCACCAGAAATCATCTTTATGGCCAATACTACAGACAAAATACTGGGCAGCACTTGTTTTCACGGTGAATGAATTGCCCCTGTAACACTCCCCAGCTGAAAGCCTAGTCTCCTCTCGAGCTGGTGCTGCCTGGACAAGCTGGAGCTGTCTTGTGCGTGCTCAACCCAACTTGCACACCAGATCTTACAAAATTTTCTCTGTTTTCTTTGTCTCACTCTTTTTATATTGCTTCTGGTGGTTTTCTCTGAGTGTTTTTGTTGCTGCTTGGTTCCTACCCTTACCACTCTCCAACTGCTTGCTGGGCAGGCACAGCAATTCCATGTAAGGAACGCAGGAAAGAGAAGCATTCCTTGATTTTTCTGTGCACAGTAACTTGCATGACATTTGATCACAGACAGAGATTAAGTCATTCATGAATAGGGCCCAAAGGGAGGAACAACTCCAGAAAAACAACTCTCCTCACTGTTAGTGAAGCATCCAGGACTCCACAGTCATTACTGCCACACTTACAGTTCATAGCCGATCTGGCAAAGCAAGGAATCCAACTGCAGGCTCTGTGGTTTAAATAAAATGTATCTACAGCAGCTTGGATCAATGTTTAAAAATGTTCCATGTTGTTTTAGTCCAAGGACAAGCTTTTAAAATTAAAAGAAAACTTTGGCTTTAATTACAGATTAAAAGTGAAAGTTGTTTAAAAAGAATGCATATTTTAAGAACAGTAATAGAATTTATTTAAAATTTAAAACTAATTTTTCTCTCTCCCAGAATGTGACAAGTCTCCTTGTAAATATTTAAAACACAAGTTTAAAAGCTATTAATTTGTGGACAATATTTAGGGTGCTTCTGCCTTGCTGTTGTGAATCCTTGGCAGAGCTCAACTTTTTCCTACATTTATACTTTCAATCTAAAGTAAGTGTCAGATTTTGATGCATGTTCCAATGGCCAAAAAATAACCACAACTGTAACTTGTACCTCCTTTCCCCCTAAATTTTGTCACCACATATGTGTGATGCAGCAAATGTCACCACCCTGTACATAAATGCAAAGGGTCTATTCCAGAGCAGCTACAAGCAATGTGATCCCACAGTGGTTAGGTGCTACAATGGAGAAGTGGCTGCTCTTGGGATGATTTTCAGCAACAATTGCCCATCTGAAAATCATTAGTGCATAGCAGTGGATTTTCCACATGTTCATATGCTGGACAAGCAGGTTGCCCTTGAAGTATGGTTCCCCTGGGGAAGAAGGAAAACCCAGAGAAAAGTATTCTATTGTCAGATCACGGTTTCACTAGAGCCAGACAAAAATATGGTCAAGCATTCACTTGGCTGCTCTGCTGGCAAAACGATAGAGTACCGAAATGGAGACAACTAATGAGGAAGGCAAAGAATGAATCACAGGAAGAAGACCTTAAAGGAGCACAGATTTTTTTTTTTTTTTCATTTGAAAAATCAAAGACAGGGGCAAGTATGCAAATGCAATGACTTTCACATTACTGACCATAATTTTTACAAGGTCAGAAAGGTTTAGAAAGGGTAGTATTTCCCCCCAACAATATCTCATCTTTTAATTCAGTCTTTGAAGCACCAATAAGAAAGTATTGAAAGAGACTAAGTAAAAAAGTGTATTATTCTAACTAGGCAGTATTTGTTATTTAATGCCCCATTAATCGATAATTTGGCTTGAAGGAGGAAAAAAGTTGGCAAAAGGGAATGGAATTCCTTAGCTCCTTGTTTTACTTAAGAAAAATTCCCAGTGGGCTTCACTTAAACAAAGAACTTTAGTTTTCCACTGGAAAGACAAAAAGAAAATCTTGGTCTAGCATGTCCTGCCACATGCTTTAACTACACAGTAAAAGAGTATGTACTTGGATCCCAGGCACATTTCAAAAGCGTAGTATTTATTAGCTGCTCTGTTGCCAAGTTCCACTATTATCATTTTATTATAACTAAGGTATATTTTTACTAACTAAATTATATTTAGGTTTTTAGTTTAAGCATTTGAAGGTCTTAGAGTGTCACGTACGGGTGACATACAATATATCAAAGGCCTTTGTTGATTTTCTCCCTTCTCTCCTCTCCAAACAGTTATTTTACCCTGCATTTGCGAATTCAGGGTGTTTGATTTACCTAAACTCATATTCCAGCTGTAAAGATATGCAGGGGCCAAGGGAGCAAAATCCTTGGACGAAACAGGGCTCACCAAGGACGAAGGTGAGCCCTGCTACTGGATCATCCCCTGCACACATGTCCCTCACACCCTGAGGGGCAGGACAAACCCTACTCCCTCCTTCAGACACCTTCCTCCAACACTCATCTCTTGCCCTTTGGCCAGCTCACCCAGACCTGGCTTTTTGCAGAGACCTCCTGTTGCCAGCTGTGCCGTGGGCTGGAGGTGCTGCATGGTGGGACACGGGCTCCCCATGGGTGATGGTGGGCAGGAGCCAGTGGCTCATGGGGAGTTTACCTCAGAAGTCCCATCTCCTGTACCTTGAGCAAAAGGATTTTTGGTCCTGTGGGGAGTGTGGAGCCACTGTCTGGAGGTTGTCCAGACATGATGGAAAGACGACAAGGTGGAAAGACAACATGGCCATGAGGCAGGAGAGGGTTTTGGCGGGCTCACATCAGGCTGAGTGCTGCCACTGCTCTAGACAGGGTGTTTCTGAGCAGCAATAAAGCCCACAGAGAGATGTCAGAGCTCCCCAAACCTCAGCAAATGCAGCAGTACCACAGCACTGAATACAGCCTTTATTTTTCCTATTTTGTGCAAGGAATGAAGGATGAGGAGTACCCAAATATGAGCTCTTACATTCTCCAAGGGTCAAATCTTTGATCTGTGAGCAAAGATCCCACTGAAAGCAGCAGGAGTGCACAAAATGAAGTTTGGAAAGCTTTGCAAACACATGAACATTGTGTGTCAAATCATGTAGTGTGCTTTGGGGCCAAAACACTCAAAACCCAGATCAGATCTTGGCAAATTGGATTTCTGCACTTCCAAGCACTTCCAACGGGTTGGTTTTAAAACATATCTGAGTGTCTGTCCCTCAATTATCGGGTGAAGATAAAAGCCCTTTGAGTTGGGTAAAGATGTAATTATTGACCTTTTCTGAAATAAGAGGGAAGAGAATCAGGGGTGTGAATCTGTGAGTTGAATGAGGTATAGAAGAATGAGAAATAATAAGGAAATTTTCCCTATATAGATTCACAGGAAATGTAATAAACACAAATTCATGCTTATGTGCACTTGTAGCAAGGAGGAATTATCACTCACAGTCTAATTAGACAAGGAGTGAAAACAGCAGCAGAAGGGCTGGGACAAAATACTAAAAGGAAAACAGGCTTATAAAGACACCTGCCACTTTTATTCATTTAAATGCTTAAACAAGCATTTCTTCACATTGGTTTAGACAGCAAAAATAAGCCTTTGCATAAAACAAAGGATTACTGGGATCAATACCTGCAGGTCAGCCTTGTCTACTCTGCTGACTTCTGTGAAAAGGATTTTCATCTTCGTGGGGGCAATCTGGAGTAAGCAACTTAGTGAGGTATTGGTTTTGAAAGTAAGATATACCATTGTTTGTAGCCAGTACAGTTGGGAGCCTCTTTTCCTCTGTCTTTGCAAAATTCACTGCCATGGTAAACTTCTGTACAGCTCTGAGCTGAAGGTGCAAACACAGCAAAACAGCTAGAGAATTTGCTTGAATTCCACAGCTATCATCATTGTAATAGAGCACTAGGAAATATACGTGCATCTGTGTGTAGGTATATATAAGAAACATTGTATATCTTACAGACACCACTACAATTTCAAGTGCTGGCCAGAGCCAGACAGCTTTTTTTGCTTCACTTCAGAAAGTCTGCCTGAACATCCAGCACTACTGAGATTCAACAAGTAGGAAGCCCAGTTCTATTGTAATTATGATGTTGCAGATAGAGAGGGGCTCCAGGCTTCCCCCAGCATCCCTGCTCCCCTAGCTGACATAAGCTGCAAAGGCTGCCCACATCTCTCTCTGACATTGCTGGCACACACAATGCTGCAGACACCCAGAAGTTTCCCTGATAAAGGAACAAGGAACAAAGGCTGTTGTCTTCTGGAGGAAGCTCCCATTTGAAGATCATCCCAGGGAAATGAATTTGATGCAGAAATCCACAGCTACGCCAGCTAAACAGCATGAGAGGGGGAAAAGCAGGACAATGAATTTTACTGTGCCTCTGTATTAGACAATCCACCACCACAGTGCAAAGCTGCTATAAATAGTCAGGAGTAGACCACTGGATTTGCACACCAACTCTGGAACCTGCTCCCTGCCACCAGTCCAGACTCTGCATGGTGCAGCCCACAATGGGACAAAGCCAGATCCTGCTCCTTGGGGCAGAAAGAGCAATTAGACAAACAGGAACCTAGGGTAAAAGCCTCCCTGAAGTCATGGGCTGAGACAAATTCTCCAGCACACCAAGAGCTCGTTAAAGCTGCCCGCAGTGTCTCGCCCACAGAGTACATCCAGTGCAAGGAGTGCAGTCCTGCCGCTGTTTTGCAACACATTACAAAATACCTTGGCTAGCAGAAAGAATTTGAGGCAATTTGCTCCTGAAGAGCCAGGTCGTGAAGAGCCTTCATTTTTCCAGCAAACTGGATTTAAGTTGACAAATAGTAACAAGAGAGACAAAAAACCCCTGACAAAGTAAGGGGAGATGGAGAAACCGACAATGTTAACTTGATCTTCGAGGGTGTAAATCTGTCAATACCCACAAATGACCACAAGGCCACATGCCAGTTTTCACTCTGAGATACCATAACTAAGACATTTGGCTGGTACCTCACATTGGAAAGAAAGTTTTTACATTTAGAAATGTAAAACATTGTAACATTTAAGGAATTTTGGCTACAGCCCACTAGCCAGCCTTTCCCCAGCCTCAACTAGGGGATTATTTTGAATGTTGCTTTGCTTTTCGTGCATCTGTTGCCTAAATCAATGTGGAGGCATGAGAGAGGGACTGAAAATTGGCTCTAGAAATAGTGGTATATTTTAGTGTTGTAACTGAGAATCTTGGCAATCCCTTTTAACTTGAAATGTCAGTGCCATACCAAACGATCTGGTCATCATAACCTCGATTTCTGGCCATCAGTGAAAGAACAGAGATAGTCTCTCTGACACTGGGTTTCAAGGCCACTCTGAAAAATTAAGGAAAACAGATTTCATGGCTCATTGGAATTTTGCTTTACCTATTTTTGTGTTTCTTTTCAGCTGTTGCAGCTTCCAATGTTTACCTGATCTCTTTCTGTTTGAATTGTTTTATTGTTTTTCACTTTTCCAGATTTTCTGCAATGCAGTTAATCTCTTCCCTGCTTTTAACTTTTTTTTTTTTTTGGTAGCTCACATAAAACTCATTTATACAAGCCTTTTGCATGCTTTTAGTGTTAGGACATATTTCTCCTTTAGCAGATCTAAAGGGGTGATTTGTTGCCAATTTAATGCCATAAAGCATAAAAGACCTCAGTCTTTAATAATCGCTGGTAATTTTCACATCTGCCTCTTTATCTCATACCCAAATTTTTAATTCTGTAGTGAAGTGGATTTAATTTCACTGAATCCAACTCCAGTTTTCTGGATAATTCGAAATTGAACTCTACAGATGAACATTAGACAGGGTTTTGCAAAACAGGTGTTTTTAAGAGCGCTCCCCTTTCTCCTTCAAGCTGACAAAACTCTCATTCACAAACAATACCTACAGGTTCCTGACATTTTCTGAATTGCATGTACAAACTCATCCACAGCCCAGCATTATTCCATGCAGATATCCCTTCAGTCCACTTCTCAAATTGTGTCAAAACCCTCCCAAAAGCCTCTCGGTGAATACACATGGAATATCAGAAGTCTGGTCTCACTAAACTGCTTTCATCATTATGTTTCTGGTATTCACATTATGGACAAATGACCTAAAAAATTTCAGTTAAACACATAAAGAAGGGTTTGGTTTTTTTTTTTCAAAATACAGAATTACTTCTTAAAACCACAAACCTGCAAAGGGAAATAGGATTTGCTGGATCAGATAAGATCACTAGTTTATCTGGTCAGGCTCGTTCAGTGTGCAGCTTTTTGGAAAAGAAAATTAAAATGGCAGGAAGCAATGGCAAATAAAACTAATTTTGCAGTTCAATACTGCATCAGCTTTTACAGAATTTAAAGGAGAATCAGAAAAAAGGCTCACCCAAAAGAAAACAACCCAGACTTCTTATTTCTCTAATTTTTTCTATTATAATCAATGGATAAAATCTACCATTTGCACCAGCATAAATGCAATTTCTTAACCTACTTAAGAATCATCAAACTCTGCTATGGTGCACAAGCCTGGAGACTTTCAAGTGTTTGCCACTTATATCAAAATCTTGCCATGGCAAGGAAAATGCATGTGTTAGTACATGTAAGCAAACACAGAAAGACCCAAACCATTTTCTTTGTTTACAGCTAAATGACTGAACACAAACAAGCTGCTTTTCACCAGTTTCACCATGGGCATAAAATATTTGAGACTCCATGACTACTGAGAAGCTCACAGTTTTTTTCACCAGTCATCATGCTCCAAATTTACAAGCCTTACTCAGATGGTTATTACTGGGATGTACCTGCTTAAATCCCTTCCACAGATGGGAGAGTGAACACTGTTCGTGCCAAGTTTCAGTCTGGATTGAATTTTTACAGCTGGGTCATAAATTTGCAGATTAAAAGGGTTCTAATGGAAACACAGGTACAACCTTAACTACAGCAACATGAACAGCAGCAATGTAACACTGCATGAGGGACAGTCTGTGCTACAAGCAGAATCTACCAGGAGCTACCCAAAGTCGCATTATTTCTCCCCAGCAGTGGCGGAAGGAGGCTGGGACATGCAGAAAACCCATGCCAGGTGTGAAGTTTCAATTCAGATGTTTTTCCAGAATGAAGTGAAACTTTTATGGGCTTGCCATTCCTTTAAGTTACTGCCCCAGCCAGAATGTGAAAAGTCCAGCCCTTTTTTCCCTTCTGCTACTACCCAGTGTTGCCTGTGCCTGCCTTGTCTGTCCCCTGTCCCCTCCTGGTCACACTTTCCTGCACTGCACACAGATTCCTATGTTAGTGAGAATCACTGAAGACAGTGGTTACTTGTGATGAAGATTATGGATTTCATATGTAAAAGTGATCCAGTGGGCAATAAAGAAGAGGTTTGTCCCTGTAATTTCCCTTTCTTCATGCAGGTGCCATGGGCAGATGTCTTGGTGCAGGAGCAGAGTCAGCTGCAGTCCCACAAGAGTCCTGAGGAGCAGAACAGGCACATTTCAGTGTTGGAGCCAGCACAAGTCTTGCTCACAACCCAGTGATCTGCCTCCAGCCATGGCTTTGTCTGCTCAGAAGTGCTTCCTCATCACTGATATATAACGTTGTGTGTGATTTCTAAGCCATTTCTGATGAGGTGACAGCACACATCTCTGTCTTTGTGTTTTGTTCCTTTTTTTGGCTATTCCATGTATAAAATCATGCCATATTTTTCAAGTCCATTGGCCTACATCTCCCCTTTGGTACAGCTGATACTCATATTTTGCTGCTGGATTTCCTGGGTAAGGGACAGAGCAGATACACCCTCCTTTGTGCCTTCAGAAGCATGCTAGGGGACAGCCACAGTGCCAGGGCCCCTTTGCATGCACACCATGAGCGTGAGGCAGCCAGGCTACAGAGACATCCCATGGGATGCAAACCACTGCTCCTGCCTGGTGCTGCCCTGCTCTGTCCCTGGTTCTTACACCAGGGCTGCAGCACCCAGGGCTTTCTGCTGCTCTGCTTGAGCTGGTACATGGCTCATTGACCTCATCTTGTTATCTCCCCCAAGCCCCACTCTGCCCTCCTCTCTGAGCAGTGCTTCTTTTTGCAGCAATGGTTGCAGCTGATTGATGTCTGCAAGGCTGAGGGACCCCTGAATCAGGGCAGAAGCCATGGCAAGGCATCACCTGAGCCTGGCATTTCTGCTGCAAGCTGATACTCATCAAATTTGGCTACTGGGGAAAATCCTGTTCAGGCAGTAGAAGGGGAGAAGGATTCACATCCATTTTACTAAATGAGTTTTCCCAAGCTGTAGTTTCACACAGCCTTTAAATATCCTTAAATTAACTGCTAATTTTCTAACTAATTTCCCTATTATATTCATTACTAACCATGCAGTCTAGAGCTAAAACTGGAAAACAGTCTGATTTATCACTATGTGCTTTTCCATGCACATAATTTCCTGAAACATTCACATTTTGGCTGGCCCTAGATTTTAAAACCAAGCATAGTTCTGAAGACATTTGGAACAATGGGAAAATGGGGATAAATATTTTTTTCTCTTTGAAAACACCTCCACTAAGCGAGTGAAGCCTAAGGCTTGCCAGAGAACAGCCCTTGCTGAGGCCTGGAGCACTAACTCTAAAGAGGAGTATTAAAATATATAGTTGTTAGAGATTAGTGACAGTACCACACATTTTCCTGTGTCTGAAAGAGATCTTGGGCAAGCACAGGGTGCTTTTTGGCCACTGCTGTGAATATTTGCATTGGGAAAATTTCAATGATCGTGGAGAAACAAAGGCGGCCTTGCTGCACCGACACGGGCAGCGACAACCTGTGGCCATGGAAACACGGCTGGTGCCCTGATTTTTTTGGTGTCTTCTCTGATTTTTCAGTCAAATGTTGTAATTCTTTCCACTGCAAATCATTCATGTAAGAACATCTCCTTCTCTACAATGATAAAGCAGTCAGGAGTCCTGACACGTGCTGCTCTGAGGCAGGCTGATTTGAAGAAAATCCTCTGCAGCCAAACAACTGGCTCAGGACAGTTTTTACTGAAGTCTGTGGAAAATTTGCCATGACATCAACAGAAGCAAAACCAGAAGATGTGCTCACAGTCCCCCTCTGCCCTGTGGGGTCTCCACAGCAATTATACCTGAATTATAGAACAGGCACGAATATGCTGCTATTTAAAGCACAGCTTATCTGCATAGAGGCAGATCTCTGGAATCTTTAATATTTCGGGTTTAAATGGAGAAAAAGCCTTAAACATTCATAACCTTTTGCAAATGAAAACAAAGAGATAAAACAAGAATGCACAGTTTTTGCATCCAGCATCTGTGAGAAGACAAATACTCTCTTTTCCAATAGAAGAAAGGAGAGCACAGAAGTAGCACAGGAAACCTGCAGTGCCGGGAGTGCTGCTTCCCCTCTCAGCAGGGCTGGCTCCAGGCAGAGCTCTTCCTTGTCAGCTGGCAGTCCCTGGGTGCCAGGCTTTTGGGACAGTGCTCTGCCCCCAGCTGCTGTTTTTCCCAGCCCACTCAGTGCTCTCTTCCTCCATTCTCCTGCCTGAGAGAGGTTAGAACTGCTACCTTCCCACAAAAAGATTCAGTTTTGATGAAGCACTGTTTTTTGGGGTCGTGTGGAGAAAATCCTGACCCATTACCCTTGCAGGTCAGGTACTGAGAAATCAAGAAAGTAAAGAGAACTAAAAGGCCAGCTTATTTGATTTTTGGTGTTTGAACTGAAAGAAATGCAAAAAGTGAACCAAACTAGCAGGGAATAGGTGGGATCTTTAAAATTTAGGGCTATCACATCTGGTATATTAAACCTGACGCTTCCCTTGTAGTAAAGCCATTTCCTTTTATTCTTTCTTTAGAAAAAACAACAGAACAGTAAATTAAACACAATCTTCTCCTCAATTCTCAATTCCATGCTATTTTAGTTGACGAATCAGGCCATGTAATAATAAAATTCCTGCAGAAATACGATCTTAACTGTGTAACCTTCAAATTGCAGTTTTGCTGCCGTGTGCATTTAATACTGTACTTGACATTCACCTTTTACATTTCACTTCTGGATGACATTAGGAGCTGCAAGAAAGACCTCCTTCAGCTCTCCCAGGTTACCATTTATTTCAAAGTATCCCCAAGGTCTGCAGCACTGTTTAGATCCAACTTGCAAAAGTCACTGCTGTAAGCAGTTTTTGTGGGTCCCTTGAGTTGTTTCTGAAAACAGGTTCTATTGTGTTCATATTATGCTTTCACATTTTATGGCTTATTTTTAAATTACATGTTAATTTCTAAAAATGTTAAATTGTGAGGAGAAGTTGGCAAGGACCACACAAAATCACAGCACTGTTCTGCAGTTTGTGTCTCTCTACAGTACTTATGTGCATGGCTCCACCCTTACATTTAAATGCCTTCTGGGAATGTGGGCCTGATCCTGCAGAGTGCCAAGGGTCTCATCAGAGGTACTCAGTGTGCTGCAATGAATGACCCAGGACCATGCTTTATAAATCACCAACTTTGCAGGATCCGAAGGAAAGAAAGAAAGGAAGGCGAGAGGAAAGAAAAAGTCAGTAGTAATGAAAACATCAGAAGCAGAGCACACTCCTGAGTATAAATGTCTAAAAATAGAGATCAAACATCTTCAAAAATCAGCCAGTCATTCAAGCGCTTGTTTAAAACCACCCTCTTTTCCAGGCCTGCAATTCTTGAGTTTCCTCACTGTTTTTATTTGTTCTGGCTTTTCTACTGTGCTAAGTAACATATAAAGTGAAATCAATGAAAAATCTGCCTACAGAAAAAGGACTCCCTGTCCTGCCATTTCGTCTCCTTTTCTGTTGTTTTAATTTTTGCTTTCCTTCACTAGACAGCAATATCCCAAATAGCTGGGAATTTTTCATTTCCTTGTGCTACAACAATGCAGAACATTTTGTTTCTGCAGGTGACTGACAATAGGGTACTGAGGGAGCACTGCAGCGTGATTACAGAAAAGTCAGCATTTTAGTGATCCGTAAACCAAAGACTGACATTGCCTCTTTAGATTTATATTCAGCTTCACCACGAACATTAGATCTTTTCCTTGTAGATTTCTGGAGTGCTTGTTGCAGTCAAGACTGTTATTTCTGCATGCATTTGTACAACAAATGCAGGTAGACAAGTCTGGTTTCACTTATTCCTGTCACACAGAGAGCCTGCTGTGAGTGACCGCATGCCAAGCAGTTAGTGAAAACCAGCTCTCCAACACGGCTTTTTAACTAAACAAAAACACTGAACCAAGCCTTTCAGTCATCAGTTTAAGACACATATTTGACCAATTATATATACTTAGATATTATACCTGCCCCGGAATTGATCTGAACTGAAATTTTCTGCTTTAAGTGAACACACTTGTGTATGTCCTGTATATACATAAGAATATCAGCTTACGACAGAAAGACGTACAGAAACCCGTGACAATCCCGAGACGGCTGCACTCTTCCCTGGCTGCACTGTCCACCCATTCTGTCTCCCACAACAGCTCCCAGGCCTGGGCTGGGGAAATGGCAGTGTGGGCACTGAACCTGCAAAGGCTCCAACTTGGGATTTGCTGCTCCTGCTCCAGCACTGAAACTGCCTTCCCCTGAGCTCATGATAATTGTGTGGAGGTATAAAACAAGGCTGCTCGGCCGACAGTCAGTTGTACAGCCTGTCCTTGATCTTTATGTGGGATTTCCCAGTTGCATGAAGCTGGAGTAGCATATGGTCCCGTGTTTATAAGCATGTTAATGACTCTACAAACCGTTTTCCTTATAAACTTTAAATGGCAATTTCTTGTTTTTGTTATTGGACACTGCGCTCGTACGCCGTTAATTTGGCGCAGGCTGCTGAGCCACATGTGGCCACACTGACCCCGGGCGCTGGGCAAACAAAGCAGCTCCAGACCCACTGATGTACCTGAAATCAGGGTCCAGCCCCTAATCAGAACCAGACAGGGTGAGTAAGCTGTCTTACTCATGATCTGCTACATAACGTTATCTTTCCAGGGAAGCACAATAAAAAATTAGTTTAAACTCCAGTGACTGCCCATCCTTACAGGCACAACGACCTTGCCAAACAATTCTCAAAAATAAAACATCAATCAGTTTTCATTCTGTGCTTTTGAAATACTGCTTAAAATGTCTTCATGAATTAAAACATCTAGTAGCAACTGGACAATCCTGCAACTGTTCCTTTGTACTAAAATTAGCTGTTTTTCTCAACAAAAAATTGCAGTGGGAAACTCCTTGTAAATGGAGATATATCTCAATTAAAAATACACTTGCCACTTTCACGAGGGTAAGAATGGCAAAGTCAGCCAAACTCTGCTATTTACTTAACCAAAATGTATTCCAGCTATTTTTGAAAACACAGATACAGGTCTGGTACAGTACTGCACTGAGAACTGCCAACCCAGATATTCAAATTACAAAGAAGAAAACATTAAAAAAGTAAATCATCCTTATTTATCGCTCCCTACCTAACAATCATGTAGATAATTTCATCTATTTGAAGGTAAGTTTAATAAATGGGCAATAATTTTAAAATATCTGCTCTCTTCAAGGAAAGCTTAATTCCTGAATGTATAACATCGTCAGAAAATCATTAATGGGAATGTATCTTGTAACTGAAAAAAAAGCCGATTTGTTCCTATATCTCCTGAAAATTCACACATTTATAGTAACGATATAGCAAAAAAATAATTTATATTCATATATCACATGTATATCATGTGTATATGTTTGATCATTTTTTTCTTTCTATATACCGCTTGTCTGCTTTCCAAGTGCAAAAAGAATAAAACTATATCCTAAGAGCTGGTCTGTTCTCAAAAAATGTGAAAATGTTAAGGAAGATATTTATCTGACCTAAATACAATCTCAAGAGGAGTTCCAGGAATGTCACTTAGTAACTTTAAGGACAAATATACAGTTTTCAGTCATTCCAGCACAGCTGGTGAATTTACACAGCTACAGTGTGTCTCTCTCAGCCTTCACATTAATGACCATATTTTCCAGTGCAGCTTGAAATTTGTCAAGAAGAACTTAATACAGTAGCACATTTATGATAAATTTTAAGAAGTCATTGCATCAATTTTTAGGTTATGGTATAAAGTACAGAAAAACAGAAGTTTACATATCTGAGCTTCTGCATCTGTTCTTGAGTAACTTTTCACTTAAAAATAAAACTTGGCAGACAATATACTTGTAATGCAAACCAAATGCATTTGGTATGTTCAGAAAAAAAAATTAAATGAACACAGAAAGTTTATTTTGAAACTTATTAATTGAGCATGCACTATTCTTTCTCTCCAAAAGATCCCATTTCTCTACAAGGCCCCCACTCGTTCTTTGGTCATTCCCAACAACCTGCACAAACAAACATCCTCCTAATCCCCACCAACAGAACTCAGCCTTGTGGCACCTCCACTGGACAAAAAGCCCACAGGAAATGTGCCAGAAAAGAGGGAGCAAAGGCTGAAAACTTGAGAGATTGCAAAGGCACCTGAACCTGCCTGCCAAGGAAGCCAAGAGGAACCAAGTACAAAATCTAAATCTGTATTAACTTTACTGCAAAATCCTCCAGTACTTTTCAGCAATATCCATCCTTAAAGTGATGCTGTCCTCCCTGGCAGAATAACCTGCCAAAAAAGGCCCAGGACAATGCAAGGGACTGTGCAATGAGTCAAAACCCTGAGGCACTGGTGGAGCCCTTCAGAGACAGGTGCAAATCACATTTTTCAAACGGAATTTTTTTTTAATTTACCTTATGTCCAAAAGAAATACAGAACAAGTTTCACAAGAGGAGCCTTCCAGCATTTCCTGCCTCACAGGGACTTTAGCAAGTCCTGATCTTGTCCTGATTTATAGCAATTTACTGGCATGAACCAGGCAGTCCCATGTGCCTTGCTCTGACTGGTAACAAAGTGGATGACATTACATCACACTTGTATGTTTTTATTGATAAAATTAAAATAATAAACCATGTGTAACCCTTCAAAAAAACAGTAAGACAAGGCATTTAATGGCCAAGTCTTTGACCCCTTAGCTCTGGAGAGTGATGCAGAAATTAGTCTACACTAATGATGAATTAGTCTACACTAAGAGATGTATGAGCACCAAAGGCTCACATATTGGACAAGGCATTCAGAGGACAGAAAAGGTGCTGTACAACAGGGGAAGGTGTTCACATGTACTCCACTGAAGGGCATATGATTCATGTAAGTGTCACAAACAGCCGCCTTGAAATTTCAAGGCCCTCCTCCTCTTCCCAGCTGTGGCCATGGAGAACTTCAGTCCTCCTCTAGTCCTCCCTTATTGTAATAGAATGCACACAAGTTTTATCCTTCCTTAGGCTCATCTTAGTGCTGACAACAAGTGGCCTGTAAGTGTCATTTCAAAAATTATCCCCATTTCTGCATTTGAAAAGCAAACCAGCCTCATCAGTGGTCAATAACAGCACTTAACTGTAATACTGCAGGTAGAACTTCTCCAGAGAATGAAAGGCTGAACAGGATTTATCCACTCTGATATGAGAGGATGGACAGGAGTAATCTACTCTCATGCAAGAAGATGGACAGGAATTATCCACTGTCATATGAGAGGATGGACAGAAGTCACCCAGTCTCATAAAAGGCACAATCAGATGACACTTATTCCAGGAGCCACTGTCTACTGAAGATGTCTGTAATAGAAATCATGCAGAAAAATATCCCTTACCTGTCCGATAGACAAAATTGCCTTCTGTCTCTGATGATGATGGAGACACCAGTTCTTCCTCAAATTCATTGGAACTAAATGAACCAGAATGATTCCTTTGCCTTGTTTTTTCCATCATAGCTGCATTAGTAGCCATGACGTGTCTCAATGAGTCATTTAGGTAACGATTCAGTAAGCTGCTTTTGTATTTGGGGGGTGACACATAATCCTCATTGGCACTTGCTTCTGATCTCACTCCTGTTTTTATTACTGAACTTTCAGTTTTAATCACAGTGTGATGAACTGGTTTGTTATATCCCCCTTCACTCATGTGGTTTCTGGGAGGATTTTCTCCATCTGAAAACGAAAGAACAAAGATGCAGTAATACATTAAGTACTTAATACTTAACATGAGGCTTTCTCCACATGTTTTGAATTGTGATAAATACAACTCAAACTAGTGAGTAACTTTGACACTGATTTTCATTTTCTTCTGATCACACATTGCTCATAGTAACCATGATTCTCAGATGTTCCAGCCATTCGAAATTAATTAGCTGTAGAAAACAGTCTTTGAGTCTAATTTATTCATGAGTAACACAACACAGGTAGAAAAAAATTGAAAAGTGCCCTAACTCAATGATAAGCATTTAAAAAGCTGTGTGAATAGGCTGAATTCTTAGTGTCCTAACTTGAAATTTGGTTTGCCTGAATATCACAGCATATTTAGGTGCATTTGCTTAAACTATACTCTTGTAATTGTTCTGCAAGCAATCTTTTCAAGGGAAGTGAGTAGAAATATGAGTATATTCCCACTCAAACGGAAAAATGTGAGTACAAATGTGAGTACAGCCTGAAATTGGAACAAAGATATTTGATATTGAGTACAAATTGAGACATATTCTTCTAAAAATTCACATACAGATTTCTGACAATGTTCTGTATGATTTGTTCCTGCCATTGTATCTCCATGTCACAACTGTCTAAAAAAAAGTACTCACAGACAGAATTAATACAAGAGTTCTATTAAAAATACAGGGTACTTAAAAAAAAAAAAATCCTGCATTTGTCAACTTGAGTAAGAAAAAGAATTCCAGCGCATCCTTCATGGAAAAGAGCTGCTAGTAAAGTACATGAAATAAATAACACTATTATTGAGTTTACCATCTAAGATGCTTCAGATTCTCCCTCTAATGATGTATATTGCTGCAGCTCTTCCATGAAGGAAAGTAACAATCAAGTGATTTTTCATTTCTTTATACCAACAAATGTAATCTTTTCCCTTAAATGCAGATTAAAGGAATAGGGTTGTAGAATGTAGTGAACTAACAATTATCTTTCTAGCAACAATGAAATATAAAAACATGCAGCCAGACTGCCACCTTAAAAAAACTTACACAATCCTGCTTTGCAAGGCTGTGCAGTAGCTGGGAGCCAAAAAAGGCGCCTAATTCACAAAAATAATACCGGCAGACCCACTTAAGCGTATTTGTGATTAAAAATTAGAGCTAACTTAGGGTACCTAAAACTTTCTAAGCCTATTTTAATCAGTTTAAAATCGATAAAAGAGCACCAACAAACCTTCAGAGCAGGAGTCATCGCTGCTGACGCTGAGGCGCTCCGCGTTTCCCTGAACGTATTTGTTGTAGAGTTTTATCCGCAAGGCCCAGCTGAGGTCTGGCTGCCTGACAGTGTTCTTCAGGCGGCGTCTGGCGTTGGCAAACCAGTTGGACACCTGCATACAAACGTGTGCATCAGTTTCCCTTGAAAATTACACAAATGAACAAATCCACAGAGCCCTCATGGGTTTTACGTATGCTTCAAGGATGCGGCAAACAGGGAAATATGAACACAAGTCCATAAAATTACCACTGAGCAGATGTGAGTACTCACACAGGAAGGCAAGGTCAGGCTTCCCACCCTTCCCAAGTGTTAGCAAAACCACATTATCACAAGGTTTCAATTAAGGTGTCCCAAATACTAGTTTTATATTAACCTTTTAAAAAAATTTTTATTCCAAAGATAAAACCCCGAACTTTAAATACAAACCTTCAATATATTATCAACTTCCCAAATTAAACTAGTATCTAACATTCAGGAATTTCCTTTGATATTCATATAAGCTACAATAAGGCTATTGAACAGAAAAAGACATTCTAAATTTGTATATATAAAATCCCAAGTTCTCCCTTGTACTTTAACAGAACTCTTAGTCTGACAAGCCGTGGGCATCAGGAAAGTCTTACACAGACTACAAGGTACTTTGACTCACTGCAGAAATCAACTATTTTCTCTACAGAGCAGCAGATTTTACAAGCTCTTTTTGCTGTGGACAGCCTATAAATATGCAATTCTTCACAAGATAACATCTAAACAATAGTCTTGTTTGTCTTCCTTCCCAACTGCAGAGCATTTTCTAGAGTCTGACATAGCAAAATCAATACATGTTAGTATCCCTCTAGCATACAGGCTCATCACAAAGTCAGGCTCAAACACAAGCATTTCACAGTGGTTTAGGCACTGAATGAGCAAAAAGGCACTGTCTACCCTTCAGTGCCAGCAGTGCTAATTAAACCACCAAATGGAATGCACCTACTTGCAGTGACTTTGCATGAAAGTACACCTGAGAAAATGCTGGCCTTGATTCTACTGCAACTCAAAAAGATAGAAAATAGAAAATAAAGACAACTCTATCTTTACTATGAGCAAGAGCAGAGGCAATTGACCTACATTCTAATGATATTTGCTTATTGATAAATAATGTGTTAAAAGTACTATTTATCCCTGTCAGGAATAAGTGCATATTGACATGGTCTCTGCAAGAAGGAGGCAGAGTAGCATCACTTGCAAAGGAGAATGTAAAAAATGTCAGCAGCCCACAGCCCTGCTCACACCTTTTTGTTCTGAACGTGCACACAGAGGAAGCCAGACTACTGTCATCATGTTCTAACTTGGGAGCAATCACACCATTTAATTTTACATCAACCTGCAAAGCAAGTTCATACATGTTTCATCAATGCATGCTACCCCACCTAACAGAGAGCCAAACTGTGGACCTTAGTGTTGGATTTTGGCCCTAGTTTTGTCATCTGTCTGTTGTAGCTAAGATTACTGTATAAATCACACAGAAGTATCTGTCTAATTATTCTGGATCAATAATCTCTTCTAAAGTAATTACGAGAAAAATAAAAACTATGTGCCTAAAGAAAAAGCAAAGCTTTAGCACAGAGTCCCAGCTAGAACTCAGCAGTGGTCCCTTATGCTGGTCACTTTGGTTTTACTTAAAATCATGTTTACATGAAACAGGGTTCCACAGGAAATACGGTGAGCCCTGGATCAGAGCTCAGATGGCAAACACATAACTTTTCAAACCATGTAGTTTACTATGGCAGGTTAGAGAACCAAAAGTGTAGCTGGCAGAGTAAGTAATTTTCATTCTCTTCTGAGGCTATGTGCTTATAATTATCATATTTACACAGTAATTTTTAAAGTAAATGAGATAGGGTGGGCTGGGATCCATGCACTTTCTAATGCTGTTAACAAAGTCACTCCAGACTGCTCAGCTGAAGCAGCAGTCACCTGCTGCATGACAGTGTAATTCTGAAATCAAGTATTTAACAGTAGAGATGGATCAATCCAGGGTCCCAATCAACAGGATTGCAGTTAATGCAGCATTTTACTGAACTGACAGCTTTCCAACCTCTCACAAGAAAGATTTAATTATGCTTCATTTTATTACATACTGAAATTTTTCATCAGTGAAGTGCCATTTACAGAAAAGATAGGGTAGTATTACTGTGATTCATACATAAATCAATTAAATTTAGCAGGAGTGATTTCTGCATGGTACTCTTGGTTTATTTTGGGCTCATTCTTCCCATGTCATTGCTTTGCTTTCTGCATATGAATATGAAAAGATGAGTCATATTTTAAGTCTTCTGAGAGAAGGGAATAGTAGTATTTGATCATTATCTCATAATGAGATAAATATATTGCACCTTGTCCTCCTGGTCTTTCTGGAGCAGATAATTTTAAGTGTCATCACACAGCACATACAAGACAATCAGGGGATGAGGCCCAGCCAGCAAGGATTTGTGAAAGGCAGGTTCTGCTTGACCAACCTGATCTTCATCTATGACAGGGTGACCCATTCAGTAGATGAGGGAAAGGCTGTGGATTTTACCTGGACATCAGTAAAACCTTTGACACCATTTCCCACAGCTTCTCCAGCAGAAACTGGCTGTTCATGGCTTGGGTGGGGGTGCTCTTTTCTGGGTCCAAA